>VZTO01001342.1:880-19512 GCA_013400615.1 Syrrhaptes paradoxus
TGAGGGTGGTGAGACACTGGAACAGGTTGCCCAGAGAAGCTGTGGATGCCCCATCCCTGGAGGGGTTCAAGGCCAGGCTGGATGAGGCTTTGAGCAACCTGGGCTAGTGGAGGGTGTCCCTGCCCATGGCAGGGGGGTTGGAACTAAATGATCTTTAAGGTCCTTTCCAACCAAAACCATTCTATGATTCTATGATTCTATGATTCTATGACATGACCATAACTCATACAATAATTTTAACATAGTGAAAATTGTAACATTTTAACGGAGTTGAAACTGTGAGCACTGAATTACTTTGTTTAGGTCATTTAAGCCTTTTTCTTTAGTGCTTTCCTATAAAAAAATCAAAAGTTCCCATCTGCTTTGTGTCTCGCCAGTCCTAAATTACGCTTATTTTATTTAATATGTAAACTTTAGCTTGTTTACCTGACTAAATATCCTGATGCAGGTGAGTTTGTATACAGTATAAGAAAAGGTCTTAGAAAAAAGAATGAAAAGCATTATTATATATTGCTCTGCATTATCTTAAAAATCTATTAGAACTTCAGGCTTTGAATCAAATAAAGTATCCTCACCATCATGACAAGGTTCATTTTAATATTCTGTATAAACTCAAAGGACAATTTGTCTTTTTAAAAGATGAGGTTCTCTTGCAATAAGTTTAAAAGTACAGTGTGAATTATTTATGTATCAGGCAGCATAACTAGATGATTCTATTTTTCTATAAAGAGTTTTCTCACTTTCATGGAAGTTTATGGGTAGATCAAGTAGTTTTCCATCCACAGTTTTCCAGATGTCTTTTTGTTCATATGTGTACTTGTAAGTTATGCCCAAAGTACATCATTTTCAATTAGGCTGTTCACTAGAATCTATATTTAAAAAAAAAATTGCAGTAAATGCATACATGGATAATCCACTCTTCCTTTTGATATTGCTACTTCTGGGAACTCATGGAAGCACTGTTCCAAAAAGCATTCATGTTTCCTTCTGCTGGGATGTTTCCTTTTCAAGAGGTTCTACCCAACAGCAAAGTTTGTGTGAAAGAAGAGTTATAGAAAAAGCTTCATAGTTGTATTTCCTGTAGACCTGGGACAGGCTTCCATTATGGCTTCTAGGGATGTGTGGATACTAAAGACCAACCATTGGCTTTCTGCAGTCTACTAATAGGAGAAACTACCTCGGACTCTTAAAGCATTTGCTCTGTCTTCTAATGCTTTTACTTATAAAAGAGAAATGCTAAAGAACAGCCAGGTACAGAGCTATTCTGTGGAACAATCTGCAAGGTTGTTCTTTAATTGCACATACACCTAGGGTTTCACCCTCCTCCTCTCAGTACTAGCAATGATTAACATTCCTCGTATCAAATTACGCCTTTGGCGTGTTATAGCAGTTACTAGTTATAAGCACAGTCAATGTTGATTGCAAATTAACTTGTTTCTAAAAATCTTAGCTATAGATATTACAGCCTGACATTAATATTAAAAGGTAGAACAAATAATGTTGTTCCTGCAAGAGCCTTGACAACTTAAGAATTAATCTGATTTTACCATCCATCAAAGCACACAGTTTCTATTTATTGCATCTTTCTTTTTTCCCTTCTCTTTCTCCTTTTTAAAAAAATTTTACTAAATTCAAAATTGCTCATTTTGTTTTAATTTTGGTCACTTATTTGCTTAATGTTTGTCTCAATTTTAAATCGAGTTTTTCAGTATGATATGTTACAATGAATTTTTTATCTCTGTGCCCTACAATACATAAAAGCAAAGGACAATGATCATTAAATAATTTTCAAAGTACTAATGAACTACTTAATACTGGATCCTTAAGAAAATGTGTTGAGTAACAAAATTCAGTATTTAAAAATTGGGGAAAGGGAAGCGTAGACTTAAGTCTACACAAAAAATCATTATAATCTCTATTTGATTATGACAATTGCTCCAACTGGGTACTGTATCAAACTGTATAAAATTATATCTTGCTGAAAAATACAGCAGTTCCTATATAACTTTTTGCTTAAACATCTGTTTCTGCATGTGTGTGTGTTATATAACTCAGTGTATGCCTAAATATTATACTATTGATTCACAATCTTATGCATATTTAACATAAGAGTTTATATTTTGATTCTTGGAAATCATATAAGTGAAATAACCTTCTTTCTTTCAATGCTGTATATAGTATTAGGGAAGTATTTAATAAAGCAGGACTTGAAATAAATCTCAGGAACTTTATCCTTTTTCTAAAGTTTGAGACTCTGTATAAACCCTGGCTTTCCCTAGCCTTTGTAGCCTAGTACAGATTACATCTCCTCAGACATGCTGCTGCAATATTTCCCATTCTCATTGTTAGAAAGCTTTTCTCAGTCTTGAGTGTAAGTTTTACCTTAATGAAGACTACTGGCAGACTCGGAAAATAATGTATCACTGGTACTTTTACAACAACCCTTTTAACATATCATACTGTTACCCTTCTAACCCACTCTTTTTTGTTCTAGATAAAGCCCCTTGCCCAAACAATATTCCTTTTGAGATGGTTTAAAAATACATTCTTCCTTCTCCTGAAACCCAAGTTTATTATATCTTTCTTGAACTACAATCACAGTTAGAACTATTATAGCCTATATTTTCCATCTGACAGTCTTATTAGTACAGCCTGGAAGAATGTCTCATTTGTAGAACATCCAGTTGTTGACTCTTATCAAGCCTGGAGTCTGCTTTAGGCTATGGAATCCATTTCCTTCAGTATCTGCTAGATATTCCTAATTTTGTATTTGTTCACTTCTAAAGTGTAATACTTTGCACTTTTTTTTTTTTTGCTGGATATTATCTTGTTGATCTCAGACCTTTCTCCACTCTATCAAAATTATTTTCATCCTGTCCTGAAGAGTGTTTTCAACTCTACCTATTTGCTTATCATCCATGAGTGGTCTAAGTGCTGCCCTTAGTTCATCATTCAGATTGCTAACAAAAACATTTCAAAGGATTGAATTGAAGGTCCTCTGGGAATATAGATTACAACACCTACTTCTGCAGAAATATTTTAGCCAATTATACATCTATTTTTTTAGTGACTGAATGTGAACAGGGGTTTGTTTTTAATGCTTCTGTGGAAGGATGGAGTATAAAAAGCTTTATACAGCATTTTCACTTCTGCTTGTTGTCTTATAATACTTCTCTAGCTACCCTATAAAAGGAGGAGATCAGATTTTGCTAAGTTTCTTGGTCTTTTTATTTTGTTTTGTTTTGTTTTAAAATCTTCCTCATATTGCCTTTATACTTTAAAATGAATATTTCATATTTGGTTCCCATTCTCTGTCTTGTTACAGACTAAGAGTAACTGCTTGTCATTCTCCTCCCCTCCCATCTTTTGAAAGACAGCCACTCTGTATCTGCCCCTTTCCTTGTTCTTAGTGACTGATTCTATAACCAGTGTTATCATAAAGAGATTATTTTTTCTACCATTTTGTTATTGCTGTCAGTGTTGATATTTGTTCATTGGATATTGTTATATTCCTCAAATATCCTAATTGGAGTATTTGACCTAGAGCACTGAACTGAAAGCTCTTTCTTGCACTGTATCATGGAAAGTGAAATATTCTCACTGTATTTACATCATACAAAGTCATAACAATTTGCCCACTATTAAACCCCTTTCTAGCTAAACGCATCTCTTCCAAGAATTTCCTAATAGTTAACTCAGCTAGTGTCTTCCAGAACATATTAATTAATTCCTCTTAGGACATGCTAAAATGAACATCATCTAGGTAGCTTATTGGTATCACATGGAAAAAGCATTCTGTGACACACTTGTGGTGCAAACAAGATTATTTCCCTCCTTCAAATTGGAAAATTAAGGCATAGACTCTGCAGTGGCTTGTCAAAGATCACCTCAACAGACCAGCAACTGTGCAAGGTTTTAGAGCCTTCATATTCTGAATTTTCTTAATGTGTTAAAACTAGAAACTGACTAAAATCAGCAAAGTATTGTTGTGTTATGGTTTGTGTGGTGGGTTTGTCTGTTAGCAGGGAGGGGTCACAGTAATGTCTCCTGTAAGTAGCTGCTAAAGGTTTCCCTGGGCTCCAGCTCTGCTGGCAGCAGGGAGGTGCTGCAGTGGCAGCCCCTGTAACTGCTGAGGGTTCACCCTCACCCCCGGCTCCAAGCATTTAGTAACCGGGAGGAGGAGTGGGGGGAGAAGTACCACTGAGGAGTAGGGAGAAGTAGCCCCTGTGAGAAGCGACTGGAAGTTTCCCCAGCTTCAGGCTGGAGCCACCCCAGGCCAGGGCTGAGCCAGTCGGCTCCTCTGCGGATAACATATTGAAGAGGGGGCACGGAACAATGGGTTGGCGCAGCCCCGGGCATGGCACAGCTCAGGTGGGCCAGTCCGGCCGTCCAGCCGCCTGCCTGGCTTCTGTGAACCAACATGCCATGGCTCGCCTGAGAGTCCATAATTTTTTTCCCAGAAGCCAATGAACACCTGCGGCGAAGAGAGAAGCAAGATTTTGAGTGAGACAGCCATGCAGACAGTTGGTTGGAGATATGAAAGGGAAAGCTCTCAACATTTCCCCTGCAGTGTGGTGGGGATTTCATTGTGACGCACAGTTTGTCCCTTGGTGCAGGCCATGAGAAGATGCAGCCATGGAGGAACCCACTCTGGTACAATGGAGCAGCCCACGCCGGAGCCGGGCAGTTGTCAGGGGGCTGTAGCCCTGTTTTGGAAAAGGACTCAAGCTGGAGTAGTTCTTGAGAAGGACTCTTCCGTGGGAAGGGACCCCACTTTGCAGCCAGGAAAGACTGCGAGGAGCCCTCCCCTGAGGAGGAAGGAGCAGCAGACTGACTGCAATCCCCCATTCCCTGCCCCCCATACTGCCAGGGGTGAGAAGGTACAGAACAAGGCCTTTGGACCACTAAGATGTGGTTTTCTCTCTCTCAGTATCTTGCTTCTTGATGTAAATAGTTAATAAATTCAGTTGGTTTTTTTTGTTTTTCCCAAGTCGTGTCGGTTTCTTGCCCGTGACCTTAAGTGGTGAGTGAAATCCTTCTTGTCACTGCCCCAGCCCACCAGGTATTTAGCAAAAACTGTCCCTGTGGCTTTATAAACCATGACATGTTGTATGTGGGGATTCGATGTTGCAGGTATTGTGGAAGTCTCAATTTGCAAAACACAGTAAATCTATAGAAATAGATTTAGAGAAAAATATGGAAATAAGAACAATTAGTCAAAAGCATGGTAGGAGGCTGGTTTCCTTCAGAAAGTGTAATGACAATATCTAGGATGTCTTTAAAAGTTTTAAAAACTTTTTTTTTTCATGTTTAGCTGTGTGGATGTTTTTCATTATGAGCTCTGAGAAGTACCATTAAAAAGAAGTGTCTGAACCCAAGGATAAGAGAAGAAACTGGGATTCAGAAATAATGGCTTATGCTGCACTTATTAGCATCATAGAAACCTCTACATAACTTTTGAAGCCCTGCTGACTTTAGTGTCAATTTCTGTAGTCTTTGCAGAATTACACTGTATGTGATAAGAAATAGTGAAATGATCCTTTAAGAAGAGACTTTTATTATCATTTTAATGAAGATATCTTGTCCAATACACATCTACTAAAAAATATGTCTATTTCTTCTTGATTGAAGATAAGGAAGTCTTTTGTTTTCAAGTAAACCAGCCATATGTTTCACAATTACTGCTCAACAATTTTTAATGGATTGAATATTTCTCAAAGTTTAGACACAGTGACCAAAACCCAGAAAACTGAAGACTCAGACTTCAAGTTTGTTAGAATATAGAGATCTGCTAAGTGCATTAGAGGAAACAGGTCTCTTCTAGTTTACTGACCCTTTGTGTGTGCTCTGACAAATAAAAACAAATAACAGTTTTGAACACCTGTGTCATCTAGAAATAATATAGTTGTCAGTGATGTACCTAACTTGATTAAGCTTTGATTCACAACCTTTTGAAGAGACATGGGACATCTTAACTTGACACCATGTGGTTTTTTCACAATCAATGGTAACATTCAGATTGTGGCTTTCACTGTTAGCCTCAATTTATTGTATAAAAACCTGTACAAATAATAACTGTAACATGGAACATCTGTAAGTTTCTTGTGGCATAAGTTTCCTAGATCAAAACGTACTACTCTCCAATTACGTTACAGAGTTTTGTGCTATATAGTAGCCATATTGCTTCTGCATTGCAACTTCTGCCGTAAGTGAAATACACTTGTGCCTGTTGAACTTCCCTCTGTACTGACAGCAATATACAAACAAAACATAGATTATCCAAATTTTAGCAAAACTTGAATAATAAAATATGTAGACAGAACAAATTTAAACCAACCTTTTATTTTGGTTAACTGTTCAAGATTAGTTTACATGCTCTTTACTCATTCTGTTGACCTCAAAATTAACTTAAAATTAATGTAGTTCTTGAATTTACATGAGAAATTGAAGTAGTTACTTCAGAAGGGGCCCTTGTTCATAGTAACTCTGAATATTTTCTATTTCTTTTTTCCATTTCATGGATTTATGCTGTGTTGATGGTAGATTGGAAGCCATAGTTAAATAAAACATGACTATGACAATGAGAAATTTTTCATGACTTACTGTATCTTTTTTTTTCTTTAAATTATCATTTGCCAGCCCAACTTTTTAATCTGTGATAGGCTTTCCTCTGCTTTCAATTGAAAGAGAGTTAACTTTCTTCATAAAAGGTAGTAAGAGGCTGTGTTTTGGTTTTGGGTTAAGAAGAAAGTTGATAACAGTGATGTTTATAGTTGTTGCCAGGACATTCAAGATCAAGTTTTCAGCTTCTCTGCCATTCTAGACAGGAGAAGGTGGGAGGGAGCACAACCCCAATTGCTAGCCTAGAATTTGATCTCATATTGAGACCCAAAGTGGACAATAGTCTATTCCATAATATGCACGTCATGCCCAGTATATAGCTGATGGCCCTTCATCTCATCCCTTTTTGTTCTGGACCCCTGTTCGTTCCAGTTCCCTTCTTGCTCTAGGTCAGCTTTCTTTCCAGGTTGGCTCTCTGGGGCTGGTCGCTCTCCCAGGGTCTTCTCCCTTCCTCAGTCAACTCTCGGTCTGGGATGCTTGGTCTCTTATCTCTGTTCTGGAGTGCAGTTTCGGGACTCTTCCTGCTCTGGGGTCATTAGCTGGGAATGGGCTGAACCTTCGTCATTGGGTGGTGAGAGTATCACTGTGTATCACTTATTTGTATATTTGTATATATATATAGTCTATACAACTGTGATATTTTCAATATTATAGTTGTTTAGTTATTAAATTGTTCTTATCTTAGCCCACAAGTCTTTTTTTTTCCCCCTTTACCCCTTTAATTCTCTCCCCTACCCCTGAGAGGGGGGAGAGTGAAGAGAGTGGTTTGTGTGCGGTTGGCTCCCAGCAAAAGATAAACCCATCACAGATAGCTAAGAATTGGACAGGGCTGAGAGTTCTTTTCACAGTTTTGAAAAGCAACTTACTACTAAGTAAATAACTTAGGTTGTCCCCTCTCACCTGCCCTTTTTGGGGGGGCATAATTTGCCAGAAATATTAAAAAAGTTATCAAATGTATGTTTTTAATAATAGTGTATTTGTATTAAATGTATCCCAGCTGAAGACTTTCCTTTCTACTTGAGAAGACAATATACTTTGTTCAGTAGCAGTGTTTAATATATTAACAAAATAAAGGATCGATCATTGTTTAATTTCCTCTCACCAGCTGTCACGGACATTAATTGCTGATTCCAGCAGCAATTCAAAATGCTACTCATCAGCCAGGTTGATGTATATACAGCAAAAAAACCTCTTTTTTTTTTTTTTAGCATGGTATTCCTCTTCTTTTGTTCACAACTACTATCTTTATTCTAGTTATCCTTTTGGTGTCTAAAACTTAACTTTGAACTAGAGAAATGCTGTTTTTGTTATCTGTCTTTTTCAAATTAGAAGATCTTAAGTGGAAGCACTGCCATAGCTGTATATGTCAGTTTCTGAAGCGTACCCCTAGCTTTTCTGTGCCCCTACCATTTCTGCAGTCTTTTCAATTTAGTCTGCAGATAGATCTTTTCTAATGTGCAATGTAAACAGAAGAAAACAATGCAATTATCTGTACTTTCCCTATGACTATATAGAATTAAGAAAAAATTAATTCCTAGCTTTAGAAAATGTACACTGCTAATTGCCACTGAAAATTAGTAAACACAGGTATGCTTTTGGGACTTATGGAAGATATGCTGAGAAGTCAACAAATTACTATTATGAGAAAAACCATAAACTAATTTCACAGATGTATTTATGAAATACTCCATCAATCCTCTCTTGGCTTGATGTGTGAACACCTGTGGTAGAGACAAGCAAAGTAGTGTTTATGAAAACATGAAAGAAAAAGCACACTGATGTCTTTAAAATCAGTGTCCTAGGATGAAAGAATATATCTATATTGCACTGACAAAGTTTGTTCATCCTGAACTTGCTCCAGTATTTTAAAATCAGTGGTTTGAATCACTCTAGACTTCAATAGCTACTGTTTTAGCAAAACTAAAAAAATAAATTAAAGCTATAAAGCTACTACCCTGGATTTTGGGAGAGCAGACTTCAGACTGCTCAAGGAACTCGTTAGTAAGGTTCCCTGGGAATCTACCAGCACAAATGCTGGTCACTTTTTAAGAGACATCTTTTAAGAGCACAGGAGTAGGCGATTCAAATATGTCAGAAGTCAAGCAACAGGGGCAGAAGGCTGGCTTAGCTGAACAGGCATCTCCTCTGGAACTTGAAAAAAGAAAGTGTGTGGACTGTGGAAGCAAGGTCAGGCTACAGAGGAGGACTGGAGAGTTGCTGTTCAGCACTCTAGAGAGAGAATTCGTACAGCCAAAGCTCATCTGGAGTTGAAGCTGTCCAGTATGGTGGTGAAAAACAAAAATAGGGAGGGTTTAAGTATGTTGATAGTAAAAGGAAGGTTAAAGAGATATTGGTTTATTATTTGAGGGGGTTGATCACTTCACAAATACGAATTAAGATAAAGCAGAGACATTTAATGCCTTCTTCACTTCTGTCTTTAACACTAATGATGGGCTGTGGAACTCCTAGAGCGCAGGGTTGGAAGACCATGACTGGGAGAGTGATAAGCTCCCAGTTGACTTTTTTTGGTACAGTATTTTCTGCTGCAACTGAATGCTCAGAAGTCTATGGGGCCTGATGGGATCAATCCTGGGGCAGTGAAAGAGTTAACTGATGTTATTGTGAGACCTACCTAGTTATTTATTAACAATCTTGGGAGTCTAGAGAAGTCCCAGTCGACTGGAAGCTGGCAAATGTCATTCTAAGTTTGAAGAAGGGCAGGAAAGAACACCTTACTAATTACAGGCCTGATGATCTCACTTTGGTGCTTTGTAAAGTTATGAAGAAGATTATTCTGAGATTTATTGAAAAACACTTGTTAAACAATTCAGTCATTGGTCAAAGCCAACATGGGTTCATAAAGGAAAAGTCATGTCTTAGTAACTTGATGTCCTTTTATGACAAGGTTACCTGCCTAGTGAATGAAGGGATGGCAGTGGACATGGGTTTTTGGGATTTTAGCAAAGTTTTTGATACTGTCTCTTACAGTATCCCTCTGGAAAAATGTCCAGCATATAGCTAAACATGCACAAAATAAAAGTGAACAACTGGCTGAAGGGTTGGGCTCAAAGAGTTGTAATAGTTGGGGTAACATCTGTCTGGCAGACAGTAACTAGTGGCATTCTCCAGAGCTCGATTGGAGAGACAGTTCTGTTCAGTGTTTTCGTTAATGACGCGGACACAGGAGTTAGGTCACACTAAGTAAGTTTGCTTGAAGATACTAAATTAGGAGGAACCATAGATTCCCTTGAGAGTAGAGAGGCCTTACTTAGAGATTCTGATAGATGAGAGTGCTGGGTAATCACCAACCATATGAAGTGCAACAAAAACAAATGTTGGGTTCTGTACATAGGACAGTGTCATCCTGGATGCCTGGATGTATGTATAGACTGGGGGAAAGAGGCTGGATTGCAGCCATGCAGAAAGGGATCTGGGGGTTTTTCTTGATAGTAAGCTCAATGTGAACCAACAGTGTGTCCTGGCAGCTGAAAGGGACAACTGTCTCCTGGGGTGCATTAAGTACAGCACTGAAGGAAGTGACTGTCCCACTATACTTCAGCCTTAGCACTGGTCCGCTCAAGTTCTAGGCACAGTGTTCAGCTCCACAATATAAGAAGGACACGAAAATATTAGAATGTGTCCAAAGGAGGGAAACACAGATGGTGAAAGGACTAGAAAGCATGAGTTACGAGGATCAGCCGAGGATATGGGGTTTGTTCAGATTAGAGAAGAGGAGACTGAGGGGTGACCTCGTTGCTGCCTATACTTCCTTATGACAGCGAACAGAGAGGGAGGTGCTGATCTCTTCTCTCTGGTGTCCAGTGACCAGGCACAAGGGGATGGGCTATCAGGAGAAGTTGAGATTGGATGTTAGGAAAGAGTTCACTCAAAGGGTGATCAATCACTGGAACGAGATCCCCTCTAGCTTGTCAGTGTTCAAGAACCGTTTGGACAATGGTTTAACTTTTGGTTTAACTTTTAGGTTGTCTTGTGTGGAGTCAAGAGTTGGACTCAGTGATCCTTGTGGGTCCATTCCGACTCAGATATTCTGTGATGCCGTAATGCAGCATTCTACATAGCTTTTCCTTTTTATTTTTTTTTCCATCCAGTGGTTGTAATTGGAGGCTTTTGAGTGCTTCAGCATCAAGACACCTCTGAGATAAGAACTTTTGATGTGTAGTCACAGGATGTCTGCAAAATCAGACTGCTAAGCAACACAATCACAGAGCAGCTGAAGTTTGAGGGCACATCCAGAGATCATCTTGTCCAGTTCCCTGTGTTCAAGCAGGGTCAGCTGCAGCAGGTTGAAAAGGCCTGTGTTCAGTCAAGTTTTGAATATCGCCAAAGCCAGAGACTCCACAACCTCTCTAGGCAACCTGCTCCAGTGCTGAACCAACATTAAAAAGTATTTTTGTACATTCAGATGTTCACATGTGTTTTGATTTGTCCTAGATATCACTGAGAAGAGTCTGGCTCCCTTGTCTTTAATGTTCCCATCAGGTATTTATAAGCATAGATTTCTTATCCACATGTCCCTTGAACCTTCGCTTCTCCAGAATGAAAAGTCCTACCTCTCTCAGCCTTTCCTCATATGAGAGATGCTCTAGTACCCTCATAATCTTTATGGCCCTTCACTGGACTTGCTCCAGTATGCCTCTTTTGTACTGGAGCGTCCAGAACCGGACACAGCACTGCAGGTGTGGCCTCACCAGAGTCTGATCGAGAAATAAAGCTAAAGAACAATAAACAAATGACATTAACATTTGCTCTACATGAGCTCAGTTTGGTTCACACCTTCTGCCATTTATCCATGAAATTGCCTGTGAGAGAATACAAGCTGCCTACCTCTGACAGACATTTTGAGATAGTTGCAAAAGAAAGTACATGAACTAACAACTGTCTTTTAGGGAAATCAATATGTAAACTTAATGCCATATTGCTCTGCTTTGAGTTGTATCAGTGCTTTATGGTGCACCAGCAAGCTAAGAAAATAAACAGTATTAAGGGAAAAGCAGGGTGATTGTTTCCCCAGTTAATCAGTCTGGCTTACAGGAAGACAGAACTGCAAGCTACAAGACAGCAAAGATCTTCCAAAAAGCCACAGCAGCAAAAGCTTAATTCTGTTTTGGAGACATTATCCAACAGTGTTTCCATTCTCCAATTGCCTTTTTTTTTTCTTCCCATCCCTTTTGCTTTCAGCACAGGACTGCAGGCTGTCTTGCAATTGAATATTTGTTGATATAGATTTTTACCCATGAGCAATACAGATTTTAAAATCAGTGTTAACTGTCAATTTTGTTGATGATGCACAAGGCAAAATAAAGCACAGCTTGTGGTTTTACAGCTTTTTGTCAGCAGTATTGACAGCGGAAAAACCCTGAAGCAGAACCTACACAGTAAATATATATGTGTACTAACAAGATGATATTTCTATAATTTCTTTTCTAGCTCATAGGTTTTTACTGGCCATATTTTAATTAGTCCATTGCCAACATAAAAATGTAGTGTTTTATAGCTGTAATCAAACATTTGGGAACTATCTGACCCAGTAACATAATTCCCCTTCTGTCTTAATACAAGTGCACCTAATTAAATATACTCCACTCTTCTCCCAGTAACAGACATGTTTCAGCTTTGACCAGTCCATAGGTCTTACACTGAGCACAGCCTTTTGATTATACAGCATGAAAAGTAATGAGAGAAAGAGAAGGGAGGGAAGCTTACATTTTAATGGGTTTGAAACATTTTTACTTCTCAAATTATATTTATAAAAGAAGCATAGTTATAGAAAGATAAAAGAAATCACCTCTTGAACAGACATTATTTTCTCTTATAAAATAGTAACTACAACTGTCTAAACTTTTAACAAACATACTGACTAAGGTAATATGAAGTTTTCATTACTGGCAAAATTTTTAAAATGTATGGTAATGGTATTAGTTTTCACATACTTAATAACTAAGTAGCAAAGCTTTAATGAGAAGCTCTTCTGTGAATCATTAACAAATCTAATCTAGAAATTTCACTTTATAGCTTATATCTGTTAAGAATTTGGTCGTACTTTGTTTAGCTAACATGAGAATCCATATTTTACGATCATGCCTAAAACCCTGCTTTTCTCAAAGAGAAGGAACACAACAGTGAGAATACTGTTGCACATTTTTACATCATAGCTCTAGAATTGTTTTTGTGGATAGGATGTGTTCTAGGATTCTTTATTCAGCACCAGTGAGGCCACACCAGGCGTGCTGCATCCAGTTCTGGGTTCCTCAGTACAAGAGAGGCCTGGGCATAGTGGAGAGAGTCTAATGAAAGGCCACAAAGATGATTAAGGGCATCTCTCCCATGAGGAAAGGCTGCGTGAGCTGGGACTGTTTAGCCTGAAGAAGCAAAGGCTCAGGGAGGGATGTTATGAATGTTTGTAAAAACCTGAAAGGGAGAGTGCAAAGAGAAGTCAAGCTAGGCTCTTTGCAGTGGTGCCCGGTAACAAGCAATGGGCATAAGCTGAAACACAGGAGGTTCCCTCTGAACATCAGGAAACACTACTTCACCGTGACAGCGAGTGAGCACTGGCACAGGTTGCCCAGGGAAGTTGTGAAGGCTCCATTCCTAAATATATTCAAAAGCCATATGGACATTCACCGTGACAGCGAGTGAGCACTGGCACAGGTTGCCCAGGGAAGTTGTGAGGGCTCCATTCCTAAATATATTCAAAAGCCATATGGACATGGTCCTGGGCAACTGGCTCTAGGTGACTGTGAGCAGGTCCTTAATCAGTTATTCCGTGATTCTGAAGTTATCATCAAAGTTTCCTAATGTCTTCCATTATAATTTCATTTTTTCTTCAAACTTCAAACATCAAGTTAAGTTTTCCCCGTTGGATTATCTGCTTCTGAGTAACGACATTATGATTAAAATAAAAAAAAAATTGTAATCATAAAAAAGAACTAATCTCAGAATCTTAGTGAACAAGGTTAAAAGAAAATGTATTGGTTTGCAGGCAGGGAGAAAAGGAGGGAGGGGGTGGGGAGAGAAGGAGGGAGGTAGTAAGGAAGGACACGATAATAATATGACATCAGACAGAAATAAAAACCCTTTGCCCAGATTTGTTCAGCTGGAGCCCCGTAGATGGAAGAGGTCAGTAACCTGACTGAAGCCCGAAGGGTGACATGGGTGTCACAGAGCAGGTTGTCACCCTGCTTGATTTGTTAGGCATGCAGATGGTGGCTGTTGAAAGCATACTCCAGAACAACTTGTACAGTACAGTAGCATGGCAAGCCACTGATCATATATTGCTGAGTTAATCAATCATTCACCTAAGAGAACAGATGGCACAATTCAGAAAGAGTCAATTACAAGTGTACAAAAGGGCTCATCAGTATTTCCTGCCTATCCTCCCAATCTGTGAAATAGACTTATCTGTTTTATGGATTGGCTAGCTGTTAACTGCCAAATTGAATTCGCTGTCATGCTTATCTCTTTAGAAAGATAATTTAAAATGCATGTATCACTAATAAATTAATTATGTATAAGCTCAGATAAGAATGATAGACAATAATAAACAAAGCCAAGCTAAACAAAAGGAACTTCAGGAGTCGCTGTAAGAAATTAATAGAGTGATCAGTTCCAACAGTTCTTACAGTGATAACATAAAGGCAGGTGATGGCCTTAACTTGATGTTATTGCCAGAGAGACTGCAAGGTGCAGCACACTGTATGAAGTAGTCCATCAAAACCCTAGCACAAAATAAGAAGACTCTGGAATTTGATTTGGAGCCTTAGTCCTGAAGCACTCCCATGAGAGTTATTCAGGCTCCTAAAACTCTGATTCTAAGCATGTCCAGAGTCAATTCAGTTTCACAGAGTATCCTATTACCCATCTTTCCCTCATTATCACCTAGCTTCACACATTGGCTGTGGGTCTTGGTAAAGTAGCTGTTCCATAAAACAAACTCTCAGATGTAGTATTTTACAAAAATGTGATGGCAAGAAATATATTTACCTTTAGTGGAACAAAGTGGTTACCAACTCCACATAAATGACCTTTTACATGGAATAAACATTGGCTGAAACTTCTGAAATGGACAAGGATCCTATTCAAACACAAAGAGCAGAAAGCTAAAAATTAATTATTAAATCATGTTCATTCTTGTTTCTCCTCTTTATCTAGGAGACGGATACCAGGAATTTAGCCTCCAAGGTTTAATGAGGTTTCACCATGCAAATGGAAAGAACAATCTTAGATATCTTTGATAGAGGTACTGAATCTGCACATCCCATGTCTTACTATTCTGTTCTATTGACCTATGAAGGAAAATCAGTGGCTCCAGCTACACGGTAGATCAAGCTTTTGTGTTTAGAAAGAAATGTCCTAAGAACTTTAGGAAAGTGTATGTGGCTGTGGATCCTGCCTCAATGTCACACTATCCCTAGACAGAGAAGGTAAAATCTGTCACAGATGGTCAGACTAAATTTAACCAGCTGTGCTGCCTCATCTTAAATAGTGGCACAACAGCAAAAGTTGGGGATTTTTGTTTGTTTCATTTGGTTTTGTGTTGTTTTTGTTTTTTGATTTTTGGATTTTGGGTTTTTGGTTTGTTTTGCAGAGGCAAGTAAGCTGTCATGCTTCCCTTAGACTCTGCGACACCTGAGGCATTTTCTGTCCTGTGCCCCTATTAAGTCAATATAAGTCTTTCTCTAGACTTCAATGTATAATAGCCTGAACTCTTTACAAGCAAGGTGGAAGGGGATATTGAAAGCTGAGTGTTTTATAATGTAATCCTTCTTCAGCCCATGTTATAACAATTGCTCACAACCATATTGCACTCTTTGGAAAAAATTACTTTCAAGGGAGTACATCTAAAACCTGTGTCAAGAAGACCGTAAGCATCATATGGTTTGTAAGTGGTTCATTTTTCAATGTACCTGTTCTGATAAAAAGTGTTAGTTCAGTATTGCTGGAACCTGAATGTACCAGTATTTGAGAGCCTAGCTATTCCACATGCTATATGGAGACTACTAAGTTGTGCCCTCTAGCTCTATATGTTAAGGCCAAAAGAGAGACAGAGTATGATAATATAATTTTTAAATCCATAAANTCTTCAAACTTCAAACATCAAGTTAAGTTTTCCCCGTTGGATTATCTGCTTCTGAGTAACGACATTATGATTAAAATAAAAAAAAAATTGTAATCATAAAAAAGAACTAATCTCAGAATCTTAGTGAACAAGGTTAAAAGAAAATGTATTGGTTTGCAGGCAGGGAGAAAAGGAGGGAGGGGGTGGGGAGAGAAGGAGGGAGGTAGTAAGGAAGGACACGATAATAATATGACATCAGACAGAAATAAAAACCCTTTGCCCAGATTTGTTCAGCTGGAGCCCCGTAGATGGAAGAGGTCAGTAACCTGACTGAAGCCCGAAGGGTGACATGGGTGTCACAGAGCAGGTTGTCACCCTGCTTGATTTGTTAGGCATGCAGATGGTGGCTGTTGAAAGCATACTCCAGAACAACTTGTACAGTACAGTAGCATGGCAAGCCACTGATCATATATTGCTGAGTTAATCAATCATTCACCTAAGAGAACAGATGGCACAATTCAGAAAGAGTCAATTACAAGTGTACAAAAGGGCTCATCAGTATTTCCTGCCTATCCTCCCAATCTGTGAAATAGACTTATCTGTTTTATGGATTGGCTAGCTGTTAACTGCCAAATTGAATTCGCTGTCATGCTTATCTCTTTAGAAAGATAATTTAAAATGCATGTATCACTAATAAATTAATTATGTATAAGCTCAGATAAGAATGATAGACAATAATAAACAAAGCCAAGCTAAACAAAAGGAACTTCAGGAGTCGCTGTAAGAAATTAATAGAGTGATCAGTTCCAACAGTTCTTACAGTGATAACATAAAGGCAGGTGATGGCCTTAACTTGATGTTATTGCCAGAGAGACTGCAAGGTGCAGCACACTGTATGAAGTAGTCCATCAAAACCCTAGCACAAAATAAGAAGACTCTGGAATTTGATTTGGAGCCTTAGTCCTGAAGCACTCCCATGAGAGTTATTCAGGCTCCTAAAACTCTGATTCTAAGCATGTCCAGAGTCAATTCAGTTTCACAGAGTATCCTATTACCCATCTTTCCCTCATTATCACCTAGCTTCACACATTGGCTGTGGGTCTTGGTAAAGTAGCTGTTCCATAAAACAAACTCTCAGATGTAGTATTTTACAAAAATGTGATGGCAAGAAATATATTTACCTTTAGTGGAACAAAGTGGTTACCAACTCCACATAAATGACCTTTTACATGGAATAAACATTGGCTGAAACTTCTGAAATGGACAAGGATCCTATTCAAACACAAAGAGCAGAAAGCTAAAAATTAATTATTAAATCATGTTCATTCTTGTTTCTCCTCTTTATCTAGGAGACGGATACCAGGAATTTAGCCTCCAAGGTTTAATGAGGTTTCACCATGCAAATGGAAAGAACAATCTTAGATATCTTTGATAGAGGTACTGAATCTGCACATCCCATGTCTTACTATTCTGTTCTATTGACCTATGAAGGAAAATCAGTGGCTCCAGCTACACGGTAGATCAAGCTTTTGTGTTTAGAAAGAAATGTCCTAAGAACTTTAGGAAAGTGTATGTGGCTGTGGATCCTGCCTCAATGTCACACTATCCCTAGACAGAGAAGGTAAAATCTGTCACAGATGGTCAGACTAAATTTAACCAGCTGTGCTGCCTCATCTTAAATAGTGGCACAACAGCAAAAGTTGGGGATTTTTGTTTGTTTCATTTGGTTTTGTGTTGTTTTTGTTTTTTGATTTTTGGATTTTGGGTTTTTGGTTTGTTTTGCAGAGGCAAGTAAGCTGTCATGCTTCCCTTAGACTCTGCGACACCTGAGGCATTTTCTGTCCTGTGCCCCTATTAAGTCAATATAAGTCTTTCTCTAGACTTCAATGTATAATAGCCTGAACTCTTTACAAGCAAGGTGGAAGGGGATATTGAAAGCTGAGTGTTTTATAATGTAATCCTTCTTCAGCCCATGTTATAACAATTGCTCACAACCATATTGCACTCTTTGGAAAAAATTACTTTCAAGGGAGTACATCTAAAACCTGTGTCAAGAAGACCGTAAGCATCATATGGTTTGTAAGTGGTTCATTTTTCAATGTACCTGTTCTGATAAAAAGTGTTAGTTCAGTATTGCTGGAACCTGAATGTACCAGTATTTGAGAGCCTAGCTATTCCACATGCTATATGGAGACTACTAAGTTGTGCCCTCTAGCTCTATATGTTAAGGCCAAAAGAGAGACAGAGTATGATAATATAATTTTTAAATCCATAAATTGAAATCTATTTTCTTAATTAATTTTTTCCTCAAAAAAAATGACCTCTGTTTCAGAAGTGGAAATAGAAAGGCTAGGGTACAAAAGATGTTACCATTAACCCTGTAATTAAATTACTTCAGTTGTTGATTTACAGTTTACTCAGGTATTGTTTAGTAAGTCATAACTATATGTCTGAAAATAGGTTTTTTACAAACTTAACGTTGTTTGGAATAAGATACCTAGTTTTTCACCTGCAATCTTCCTGACACAAAGATAACAGATATTAAAAAACAGCAGAAAAAATAATACTGAGGATCATCAGAAAAAAAAAATCAAGTTATTGAAATCATAGTAATAACCACAGACCACAGTCAGAGTAAGTTGTAACTTTTTGGTGAGTAGCTATTTCATGAAAAACTAGTATGAGCTTACAGCATACTGGATCAGGCCCAGCCAGCATGGGTTCATCAAGGGCAGGTCCTGTTCGACCAACCTGATCTCCTTTTATGATCTAGTGACCCATCTGGTGGATGAGGGAAAGGCTGTTGATGTGGTCTACCTAGACTTCAGCAAAGCCTTTGACACTGTCTCCCACAGTATCCTCCTGCAGAAGCTGGCAGCCCGTGGCTTGGATGGGTCACTCTTGGCTGGGTAAGGAGCTGGCTGGAGGGCCGGGC
>VZTO01001343.1:1486-37402 GCA_013400615.1 Syrrhaptes paradoxus
TGCAGCTGTAACAGGGCTCTTCATGCAGCTGTGAGCGGCCGTGGTGTCATAAATCTAAATTTTCTTAAAAAATGGGATTGCTCCTCCTTCCTTTTCCTCCTTCCTTACTGGGCTCCACCTCCGAAGTCACCAATTTCTATTTTTAAAACAGAAAAATAATCCTTTGCATTTTTCCACCAATGTCAGAGGATATTACAAACCAGCCTCTCTCCCGCTGTTCGGCCAAGAGGGCTAACACCGGAGAACAGGACCCTGATCCAATCCAGCCAGTTTAGCAATTCTAAATCCTCTAAAACCATCTGCTGAACGCTCCGGAGCTTAAGCGAGGGAAGATGGGGGGAGAAGAGGGAAGGGCTCCAATCCACGTTCCTGAAATGCCACACAAAAAAATTACCACAAAATTAGCTCATGGAAACTCTCAAGCTGACGTGTGTTTAGAGAAGGAGCCACGCGAACGCTGGGGGCTGAGATCTCTGCCCAGCACAAGCGGTGATCACACAGCTCCTGGCAGACCTTCTGCTCGGACAAGATTCTCCCCATACACAGCCCACGGGCACATTACGGCAGCAGGACAGACACAAAAAAAGAAAAAAAACAGATGAAATTTCTCTTTATTCCTATCCCTTCCTTAAATATTCTTCCCTAAGAGGTAAGCCAATTAATTTTCATCATTCAGAGCAAGCAGAGCTCCCAAATTCAACATTCTACCCCATGTAATTTTTATTAAGCCGCAAAGCAAGCACTTACTTGCTACTTAACGTCTCAGAAAAAAAAAAAAAAAAAAAAAAAAAAAAAAAAAAAAAACAAAAAAAAAAAAAAAAGGAGTCCATCCAAAATATCCCAGTGCACTGCAACTCTGCATTTCATACCACAGGTCTGAAGCACAAGACTTGTGCACAAACTGCATTTCAGAACATCAATGAACTTGAAAATGTTCATTGAACTTCTGGGTTCTTGCAAAACCAACCTGCTTTCAAGCCTCAAGTTCAGGTTGCTAAAGCATCTCTTTAATTTGAAAATAACAACAATTATCTTTCCTAAAGCCCGCTTCATCTGCCCGACACAACACACACTATATAGCCCTTGCTCAAAGGATTAAAACTCCACAGTCACAGAAAAAAAAGCCCTTCAGTCTTGTGAAGAGCAAGAAATAAACGGAATTTAGAAGGACAAATAAAAGCAGCAGAGCACAAAGCAGAACTGTTGTCCCAGCACTCACAGATCTTGCCTTTACCGTCCAAAATTATTTATTATCACCAAAAACTGTTCTTACCAAGCCTGACCTGGAGCAAACCGACCTGAATGTCTGTGTGAGCCTCCCAGCCATTATCAGAAAGTTCAGAATTAGTGCTGGGTCTGACTACAAAAGCAACACGACGTACCTGGTCCTGTCCCGGAAGGTTCATTCGGATTTTCAGACATTTTCGGGTTTTTTTTGCTTCAGTGAGCTGGTCCGAAGCTGGAATTATTGTGTATTCAAGGAGGTGCTCCTCAGGGCTTCGGAAATGATTGAAGCAACACCAGAGAAAGAGCAGAGACACCAAGTCTCTCCCCAAGTCAGTCCTCCAAAGGACAAATCGTCGTGGTTCCAGCTCTCTTTATCATTTTTGATTCCACAGCGGGCTCGCAGTGTTAAGTCTCACTCACTCAGATTACACAAGAGACAGAGAGTTGACTGTACTGGGTATTTCAAACTGGGTCCAACCGGTGTCATCTATCCATGAGAAATCGAGGGGGAGAAGTTTCTAAACTGCCTGGGAACACAAGGTGTCTATTCAGCCCCAAAATAATGAGGAAGTTTCTACTGGAGTCCAGAACTGTGATTAAACAAAAGATCTCCGACACGAAATGAAATCAGATTCGCAGCAAGAGATGGAAAACCGACTACACCTAGACAACAAGATGTTGAGCACAGATATCAAAACGATAGCGCTAAACACTGGCTTGCCAAAATCTCAGTCAACACAGGATTTTGGAAAGTGAGGTTATTTCTCTTTGGATTTTCTCCAAAGACCTGTTGTGTTTAAAAATAAAAATAATAAAAAAAAACCCCCAAGAAATAAACCAGCAGCAAAGGATCATTTTGCACGAAGCCAAGCACAAATACATTTATGTGACAGATGAGTGACCTTCCTTATAATCTGAATGTTTCCATCTTAGATGAGCACAGTAAGTGGGGCTGAGAAGTAAAATTGAACATTCAAAATCCTAATTAATCCTCATTAACGGGGAGGAGGTTTTCTTTCACATTGATAAATGCAGCTTTTGGGTTTAATACATGTCCTGGCTCTCTATGTAAAAATAATTTGGACAGTAGACGAAAATAAAGTAGCAAAACATTAGTTTTACTAGTAAGAATTTTTTTAATGGTCTGTTTTCAGTGGGAAAAGAGACTGAAATACAAATCAGTTAGGCTTTCATTAGCCTGAATGACCCAAAGCCTTTAAAACATCAAAGTTCTGGTAAACAACGTTATTCTGGTAAAATCAATGAGTCACACAGGAATGAGTTTGTCTTGGGAGTATTCTGATAGAAATCTAAGTATGCTAAATTTATAGAAAAGGAAAAGATCTCAAGGTCAATCATTTTTTTTTAACCTAAAAGTGAAATAAAGTCTCAGAAGTACAGTCTGAGTCTTTACAGGTGAGTTTAGTCTAGTTTTCTTAGTCCAGAGAATTTCTTGTCTGGCTTCCACTCAATATAAAAAATTGCACAAAGAAGGATCTGGAAAGACTTCCTAGACCTGACTGCTTGGGTTCTTACATTAAATCTGTAAAGCACTGTGAGAGGCAGCGAAATAAGGCACAGAAATGAGTGGAAGGCACCTAGAATCAAGGCAGAAGCATCCTTGTACCTTGCTGCTGCGTGCTTCTGCAGTTCAGGCCTGTCAATGGCTGCGGGAATCACCAGAGCAGAGAATTCCAGGCAAACAGAGCCTGGGATTCAAGCCCTGCTCCTCCACGCTCGTTCAGTTGTGATCTAACCCACCACAAGTTACGTGTGGATACTCACTTCTTTTGATTTCTTCCAGCTTCTCAGTGTATTTTGTTAAACTGTTTCCTGTAACAAAAGAAAAATCAATCAGCTTGTTACAACTTTTTTATTAATGGTTTTCTACAGTGCTATTAAGCCTCCCTTTTTTTTTTTTGGAGGAAAAGACCACACTATGATAACATATGCTTGTTGTAGATCCTCTTTTCCCATGATAATACACAGCAGGCATAATTTTAAAAGTACCACGATTTTCCTCTTAGCGTTTTTCTCTCAGAAGAAAGGCCAAACAAAACAGTAAAGTCAGTCCAAGGACTTGCTGGACCCCAGCTGCCAACAATCTCTAGGAGCAGGCAGTGCCCCGGAGCTTAAAGCCTCTGTAATGGACAGGGGAAGTCACTGAGAATGTTCATGACCTGAAGGAGCTCAAATCTCCTTCCTATACTCCCAGCACTATTTTGGTTCTTCTACAGAACGTATTAAGTTTTATTTTAGAGGATTTTCAGTAAAGGGTACAGAATTATCCACACACTACAGGCAGGTGTTACTGGACAAAATTTAACGGCTTTAACAACAAAAAAAATCCCCAAAGACATCCCCCAAACAATTATCTTGACTTATGTCCTTGTCAATATATTAATTTACACAAGAAAAGTTCACATAGAGAAGCTCCCAGACCAGCAACTTCTATGGGAACTTCTATGGTAATAAGGAGAAATACGTCACAATTGTGATGCCGGTTCTGACACAGGGTGGGAAAGCAGCTCAGGACACAGGCAGTTACGATTCAGTGTATTTTTGGATATTCCTACACCCACTTTTGGCATTTTTGCCCTAAACGTTGCCCGCAAGCGATGGTTTATCTTACCGGTATCGAGGCGGGTTTTGATATGTTGGTATCTGGGATTCTGAGGGATGCGCCTGGTTAAGTACTGTTTAAAAGGGGAAAAGAGGAAGTCAACATACAGCCACGTATTTATTTCAAAAGTAAAAAAACATTAAAAAACCAGTAACCTGAACAGCTCAGAGCCAGCAGTGAGACCCCAGACACCCTCCTAGACACCCTCCGCTCCCAGGCAGGAGCAAAGAGCTCTGAATCTCCACCGGGATATTAAATCTCCCGCCCAACCGCCACTTTAAAGCCTCAAAAGGAGGATTTCTCTCCCTCTGTCTCCACACCTGGCTCCAGGGCCCGCAGGAATCCTTCCCCCCACCCCAAACGATGCCTCTGGAGGCTTCACCGACCCACTGAGGCTCCCGACAGCCCCCCAGCCACCCCACCCAGCCGCTCCCCACCCTCCACAGCCCCCAGGGACGCCCCAAAGGCCACCCAGGGCTGTCCCCCCTCAGGAGAGGAGGAGGTGGACGAGGCCGCCGACTCCCCACCCAGGACCCCTGAGTCCCCCCCGCTCCCCGCCAGCCAGCGGGAGGGTGCTGGGAAGGGGAAGGGCCCCTCACCCCACCTCCGGGTCCCCGACACTCCTCCTGCTCGACATCTTCCCTCAGCGGCCGCAGAGGACACCCCGCCGCGCGCCGCCTTCCCTCACACCCGCCGTCCAGCTCTAGCGTCCCCACCCCTCAACAACCCCCGCCCCGATTGGTCTCCCGTGGAACCGGCGACCAATCAGGCGCCGCGTAGGGTGGGGCGCGAGGGGCTGACAGCGCTCAATCGTCACCGGGCAACGGGAGACGCCGCGGCTGCACGCGCCGTGACGCGCGGGAAGAGAGGGGCGGGGCTGCTTCCCCTCCTCTCGAGGGGCGGGGCAGGGCGGGCTGCGCATGCGCAGGGGGTGGGGCGCTGGCCCCGCCCCTTGGAGCGCCATGCCCGCGCGCGGCCGGAGCACCTGAGCCAGGTGAGGCGCGTGCGGTGCCCCCCCCCCGCCTGCCCCGCGAGGCGAGGAGGCTCCGCCCACCGCCGCTTGGGGGGCGTGGCCTGCGCCCTCAGGAGGGGGGCGCGCAGCGGGGAGGGGGCGTGGCCTGTGGGGCAAGTTCTACCTAGAGGGGCGGGGCTTGGGTCTTGGAGGGGCGGGGCTTGTTCGTGGAGGCGTGGCCTTGCCGGGGTGTGGGCGGGGCTTATTGAGGGGTGTGGCATGGGCGCGAGGGTTTGGCGCCCCCTGCCCGGGTCTGTGGCTTCCCGTTGACCCCTCAGACTGGGGCCACATTGCCCCTGAGACCCCCACGGGGCCCACACACCCCCTGAGACCCCACATCTCCCCTCAGTCCCCCCTGGGGCCCACACATACCCCTTTTAAGCCCCCTATGGGGTCCCTGTCCCCGCTCAGCCCCTCCATGGGGCCCACGTCCCCCCTCCGACCCCCATTGGGGCCCCCCCCCCCCTCCGGCCCCCGCCCCCCCTTTACCCCCCCCATGGGGTCCCTGTCCCCCCTCCGCCCCCCCCGGGGCCCCCCCATACCCCCTTTAAACCCCCCTTGGGGTCCCCGTCCCCCCCCCCCCGCCCCCCCGCCCCCCCTTTACCCCCCCCATGGGGTCCATGTCCCCCCTCAGACCCCCATTGGGCCCCACGCCGCCCCCTCAATGGGCCCACGCACCCCCTCTTCAGCCCCCATGGGGTCCATGTCCCCCCTCAGACCCCCTGTGGGGCCACACTCTCCTTCAGACCCCTTATGGTGCCCACATCCATCCCTTAAACCCTAAATGGGGCCCCCTCAGACCCCCAAACCCTTACTCCATGTGCTGTCATGGACCTGCCACCCCAAGAGGTGCAGGTTCTGGGGACAGGGTGGTGGGTTCTGGGGACATGGGGGTTATGGGGACATGGCGGTGGGTTATGGGGAACAGGGGACTATGGGGACATGGGGGTGGGTTATGGGGACATGGCGGTTATGGGGACAGGGGGGTGGGTTATAGGGACATAGGGGTTATGGGGATGTGGGGATGGGTTATAGGGACATGGGGGTTATGGGGACATGGGGGTTCTGGGGACAGGGGAGTGGGTTACAGAGATGGGGGTCTCCTGGGAGAAATCCCCGTAATCCTGCATTTTCCTTTCTCCCCCAGGATGAAGGAGTGGTGGGTGCAGGTGGGGCTGCTGAGTGTCCCCCTCCTCGCCGTCTACCTCCACATCCCGCCCCCCAAGCTGTCCCCCGCTCTCCTCTCCTGGAGATCCTCCGGACGCTACTTCACCTACAAGGACCAGAACATCTTCTACAGAGGTGACAGAGCTGCACCGAGCCCCTGGGGACACCGCGTCTGTCCTGGGGCGGGGGGAGCGCAACCAGGGGCTCTGCATCCCTTGGTGGCCCTGGGGATGTCCCCAAGGCTGGGGGGGGGTAATGGCAAATCCCTTCCAAAACGTAACGGCTTCAAGGGGAGATGCTGCGTGGATCCAGGGACAGTGTCGATCCAGGCACAGCGTGGCTGTTCATTAGCAAAACATTTTAATTGGGTGGTTTTGGGGGAGTGGGGGGACAGGTAACTGGGCTCCCAGTGGGGCAAACCTTGCGTCTGGGAGGAAACTGGGGGGGGAAATGGAAAAAGCTGACCTTGAGGCACCTCGTTTCCTCCCCAGATTCGACCGGTGCCGTCGGCAGCTCCGACATCGTCATCCTCCTGCACGGCTTCCCCACCTCCAGCTACGACTGGTACAAGGTGAGGGGGGTGACTCTACGGGGGGTTGGATGCTGAAAGCAAACCCCCTGGTTTCTCCTTCCCAGGGACGAGCAGATGGAGACGGGTGGGGGGTTAGGAGGAGTTGCTGCTGGGGGTACCATCCTGCTCCAGGATATCAGCCCTGATCCTCTCTCAGCCCCTTGCACAGGAGCAAAGCTCTTTCCATGTCCCTTTTTCCCCACGCTCCAGCCCAAAGCCAAAGACCCGCAACGATTTCTTGGCTTTTTTTGGGGGATGGTCTTGCTGTATGTTGGGAAATTTCAACTTCTTGTAGTTTTCCTGGAGGTGGAAGGTGCTGTCTGGGGGAACGGAGGTTGCACATCGCCACAGATTTTTCTTTTCTCCGCTCACATCAGCCGTTTTTTTAACACATTTCTCTTCCAGATCTGGGAAGGGCTGACCCAGCGGTTTCACCGGGTCATTGCTCTGGATTTTGTGGGATTCGGTTTCAGCGACAAGCCTGTAAGTAGCCTGGGAGCAGGATTTTCACCATTAGTTTAGCCTAGAGGTTCTGCCGTGCCGGCGTCCCCAAGAAATTGGCATTTGCTGTCCAGTTTCTTCTGGGAAACTGGGGAAGGTGCGTGGTGGAGATCAGTGCTGTCATTGCCTTGCCTTGAGTTGGGTTTGACGTGACTCAAAAACACACCTTGACCCCTTTGGGGCGTGGGCAGCGCTCGCACGGGCTTGTGGACGCAGCTTCTGTCCCAGGACATCCCGAGTGGTTCATGGTGGGTCTCAGTGCGGCTCCTTTTCCTTTCGCAGAGACCCCACCGCTACTCCATCTTCGAGCAAGCCAGCATCGTCGAGGGGCTGGTGCGTCACCTTGGCCTCCGCCACCAGAAGATTAATCTCCTGTCCCACGATTACGGGGATACGGTCGCACAGGAGCTGCTCCACAGGTCATTGCAACCACTGATGCTCTGGCTGCTCTTTGTTGTCCCCATCAAGATGATTTGTCCCCATCAAGCTGGATGAGGCTTTGAGCAACCTGGGCTAGTGGGAGGTGTCCCTGCCCATGGCAGGGGGTTGGAACTTGATGATCTCTAAGGTCCTTTCCAACCCAAACCATTCTCTGATTCTGTGATTTCCAGCAGATAAGTGGAAGGACGCAACACAGAACCTCCTTTCCCCGTACCTCCAGCTGTGACAAAAGCTGGGAGGTCTCAGGGCACATCCACCGTAGGCAGATGGGATGCTCCCATCCATCAGATCTTGGCTGGTAGGATGTTTAACATCCCTCCCGAGCTCCTCCTTATCAAACTGGGGACAACAGAAGAGCAGAAATCATCTGACGCTGTTAATTGGACCTGCTGGATGGTAATTTCTTGGAGCCTGGAGAAGGTCTAGTTGTGCTTCACCTTCTTCTTTTCTCTCCCCAGGTATGAACACAATAAAACTGGAAGCATCTTGATCAACAGCCTCTGTTTATCCAACGGAGGTAAGGTTTGCCCAGCGCGGTGGGATGGGTGGGATGGGGATCCACGGGATGGGATGGCTTTCCTTGTCTCCATCGCCCACCACCCAAGAAATTGCAATTAAGGTGCTGTAATTAACCAGGAGCGTCAGTCCTCGGGCTGTCCACGCACTTGTAGTATTACAACTCTCTTCTCTGTTATCCTTCCAGGCATTTTCCCCGAAACGCATCACCCCCGCTTCATCCAGAAGGTGAGCTGCTCCCCGCTCTAGTCGCCCTGAAATCACCCTTCCAGCACAAATCCGGCTCCGTGAGTTTGGGGTTTTTCCTGGCTCAGATGCCGGCTGCTTTTCCCACTGTCGATTGCTCACGGACATCTCAGCGTTCATGAGGGTCGGGGCTGGGAAACCGCTGCAATATGGGGAAAAAAAACCGGAATAACCCTGGGGGGAGGCAGGATTTACCCCTCTGTACAATACCATGTGATGCTGTCTCTTTTTTTTTTTTTTTTTCCTTCTGCCCAAGATCCTCAAGGATGGGGGTTTGCTGTCCCCCATCCTCACGCGGCTGATGAACTTCTTCTTCTTCTCCAGAGGGTGAGTCGGGTCTTCGTGGTGCTGGGCACAGTCCGTACGGGGGGTGTGAGCCAAGCAGGGAGGGGGCCAACGTAGGAAATTAGGGTAGCGGGTCCTTGGCAGGTGAGCCGATCTGCTGACACTGTCCCAGGACAATTATTAATAATAATTATCATTATTCAGCCTAATAATAAACCACACGTTTTTTTGCTGTACCCCCAAATCCTTCTCTCCCATGAATATTGCACTTGCACGTGTGACAGAGGCAACTTCATGTTCCATACGGCGTGAAATCAGATATATTTTTTTTATCAGATGTTGCAAACCTCCTTTTTTGTCCAAAAACCCTTTAAACTGGCCACAAAGTCCAACATCGGGACAGGGATGAGTCTGGGACCCACATATTTCACGGTGGAAGCTGGAATTGCTCGAGTGGTTTTTGCCCTTGGCTAATTTTTTGAGCCGTACTCTCCGAACTCTTCTTTTCAGGCTCGGGGCGGTTTTTGGGCCCTACACGCAGCCTTCTCCAGCAGAATACTGGGACATGTGGACGGCGGTGCGGACCAACGATGGCAATCTCGTTGTTGACAGGTACGTCGCCGTTAATTGCTGCACGAGCTTGGTTTGACACCCGCAGCGTCCCTCTGTTTTCTGGAGGTTACCGGAACACGGACAGGTCCCTGGATGTTTGCTCCCCGTAGCTTCCAGCTAATTCTGTTGGGGTTTGGGATCATCGTTGCCCCCCAAAAAGAGCTGGGGTGTGATAGAGGAGCAAGAATTCCTGCTGGAATGACGCGAGGGAGGTAAATGAAGTCTGGTCAGGAGGATCTGAGCCTGCGCACGGTGGGAATAGAACACTGGAGATGTACAATGTGGGGTTTTATTCTTCTTTGGAAGTTATAGGCTTGAATTTGTGGGTTTTTCTTAACAATTGGAGAGAAATCTGGCTTTCTCCCGTTTGACGCTTTTGGAAGGACCTCAGGTTGTGAGTTCAGCGTCCTCGTTCAGCAGGACCTGTGTTTCCTTCTCCCCCAGCGTGTAAACTCCTCTCTCCTCCCGCTGGGGACAATCTCGGGACAAATCACAAAACATCTTAAGGACCAAATAGTTCAGCCTCTCCAAAGGACGCCTGCTAATTGCTTCTTCTAACGAGGGACACGCGCCCAAGCCCAGCCCTGGGTACACATCCGATGTGCTGCCCACTTGCCAAGTCCCATTGTGGGAAATTTTTGCAACATCACCTTTGTCAGCAGCACAGCTGGGATGGGAAGCTCGGTGCCGAAATACCTCCACCCCTTAAATACCGTGTGTCAGGAGCACTGGGATGTTATTTAGCACAGCTTCCCATCGTCAGGAGGCTTTTTAGAACCCAAATGACTTGAACCTGCTGTGCTGAAGCAAGGGGTCACCCCGCGTTGCTGTCTGGGGTGACGAGACGGGCTGAGGAGCCTTTAGCATTTCAATTTTCACCGTACAACCTGACCAGGGTGGTTTTTCTTCTCCCGCACTCCTCCACGTGCAGTATTCCAGAGTTGACTCCTCTTCTGCGGGGCACTGCAATGGTTTGAGAGCTGCTGCGCTGCCGGCGAGCTCAGCAGGGGAGGGTTAAGATGTCACTGCCTCTGCGCTGACTTTTAGGGGACTGATTTCTGCCCTGGTTTGTGGGATCTCATTGCAAACTTGCTTTTTTCTCTGCCACCCGAGCGAAGCAGCGTGGAATTTACTAAGGAGGCTTAGGGGTAACTCCTTGTACAACCCAGTGGCATTTTACTGGGAGCAAAGGACCCAAATTTCCTTCCATCACAGCTGGGAAGGATTCAAACCTCATCCTCTCACCTCCCCAAATTCTAGGCTGTTTCCCCCCTTCCTAATTGAACTCCAGCATGATGCTGAACTGACTGCACAGAGCTGGCAGTGGCGAGACCTGGAATCTGTGTCCCAACCTCATTTACACTTTTAGTTGCTATCTAAATTTAAAAAAAAAAATTAAAAAAAATCCTCAAGAGCAATTTCAGGCCGTGGAGCACCCAGAAGCACCATCCGCTGCGTAACAAAAGGTTTCTCTTCAGTATTTTGCAGTACATAAACCAGAGAAAGAAGCACAGAGACCGCTGGGTTGGGGCTTTGATGTCCACCTCTGTCCCGCGTGAGTAGGTTTTCCTTGATTTACTGGTTGGGATGCTGGGAACGGTGGTGTGGGCTCCTTCCACTAATTGCAGGAGCCTCTTGTAATTCTGATGAGGGTGACGTGGCTCAAATCCAGTTTGTGTAGGGGGTACAACTACCCTGCTCCTGTTTAAAGCTTGGTTACAATAGAGCTGTGAGCTTAAGGTAAGAGGAAAAAGTTTGTTCCCCTGAGCAAAGATAACTTTCCTTTAGAAGCTGATCGCAGCCTCTGTTTTCCTCCTCGGGCCACCGAGGTGTTTTTCAAGCTCAAGAGAAGTTGCAGCCGCTCAAGGAAAGGTTTGGTGCTTGCAGGAGGAGGTTTGAAGGCTAACTCCACCCCATGGCAGAGAAGCAAGAGCCCTTTCGGCAGCTGGTTCACTCAGTGCTCTGCTGAAAGCTTCCCAAGCTCTGTGCTGGGGGGAATATGTCCCCAGCAGACGTCCTTGGCTCGGTTTAGGGGTGTCCTTGGGTGTAAAAGCTCAGTCTGTGCTTCTGTCTTGCAGTGCATCTCATCTATGGGCCCCTGGACCCTGTGAATCCGCACCCAGAGTTTCTTCAGCTTTACAAGTAAGACAATATCTGCCAGAAAGCAGAAATATGCAACTGGGGTTTCATTTTGAGGGGGATTTTTGTCTCGGACTTTTCCTTCCATTCCCTTTTCACAGAGGCAGGTTTTAATTCCCACCTGTAAGCTGCACAGCCGGGGGATTCTGTAGGAGCCTTCTGCAGTTTGAAAAATGCTTCCCCATTTTAGGCATCAAAGCCACAATTCTCAGTCAAATCAATCACGCGTTTCAAAACCGCATCAGCCAGAGGCAAGATTTATTGCCCGGGGAGTGTTTTCCTCCAAACTAACCTGAAACCCAGCCCTGGGAAGAGCGGTCAGCTGGAGCTGCTACGGAGTTTTTTGTCCCAAGACCGTGTTCTGGGCAGAATCCCAAATGTGCAAGAGGGTATTGTCCTCCTCGCTATCTGGCTGGCTGGAGGATGAGCCGCAGTTCCCGTGTTTAAGCCTTGCTGCGTTTTTCCAACAGGAAGGTGCTTCCCATGTCCACGGTGTCCGTGCTGGATGACCACATCAGCCACTATCCCCAGCTGGAGGATCCGACGGGGTTCCTGAATGCATATCTGAACTTCATCAACTCCTTCTGAGCTCAATTCTCACTCTGTTCATGAGTCAGGCTTTGGGGGCAGGAAGAAACCTTGATTTTTTTGATCTCCAGATCTAACACTCTGCACTAACACCCTAATCTTTGGCTGCCAAACTGCTGCATTTATGCAGTTAAATCCTCTGAGCACCAAAAAAGATCAGCCTGCAGGGAGGCACAGACAAAACCGTCAACCTCAGGAGAGTTTCAGGATGCTGACAGCTCTTCCAGCCCTGCACTCACCTTGCTTTCTTGACTCTATTTAGAGCCAGGAGGGCTCAAGGGAGAACCGGGAAACCTGAGGGGAGGCAGAGCACAAGTATCAGTCCAGGAGTCCTTGCTTGCCTTCACTGCCAGGCCACGCTGCGTGCCGCAGGTCGAGAGGACCACAAGCAGCCCAGGGTTGATGCACATATTCCCAAGACGGCTGTTGGTTTGGTTTTTGAGCTGCTGTGCAGGCAGTTAAAATTTTATCCCTCTGCTAAGTGTGAAAATACTCAACCAGCTTCTCAGGACTGAAGAACTGGAAACTGAGTTTGTCTGTACTAAATACAGCAGGAGAGCTGGACCTGTGATCCCACAGTACAGGCAGTGATGCTCTGCACCCGTAAAAGGGCATTTAGGCACCCTAATTGTCTTCTGTGATCTCTTTTTAATGGCCAGTTACCCAAAGGCAAGCTCTAAACCTCAAGTTTTTACCATTGTTTCTCTGATTTTCAGTTCAACGAGCAGAGGCACTCGCTGCCAATACACCCGTGGGACTGTCTCGGGAGATTCCCTGAAGCTCAGCGGCAGCACAAAGTTCTGCCAGGGCTCGTCCCTGTTTCACGACAGCAAACTGAATGTGCAACCCTGGCAGTAGCAAAAGCCAAGGTGTTGAGAGCAAAAGCTATTCCAACCACAGGGACCCGAGAGGGGTGTTAAAATTAGCATTAAAATAGTATTCCTTCCTTCCTTCCTCACCCTGACTGAAAACTAAAGAAATGCCAATTCATCAGGAGAGAGATGCGGAACTTCCCTCATCAGGAAGTCACCGCAAGGTCCCTCCTTCCCCCTTTCTTACCCATTTTTGATACAGAATATTTCTCATCGTGGAGGCCAGGAAAAGGCTGCAGTGCTGTTTGGTATTACCTGACATAAGGCTCAGAGAAGTGAATCTGCCTTGGTAGGTGAAGATTAATCTCTCTCTCTGGACATTGATTTTGCTGTGTGGAAGAGAGGACACAATCATCAAGGAATTGTAAATTCACAGGCTGACAGACTGTGAAACCTGACTCTGCAGGTTTTGTGTGGTTTTTAACTGCTTATGTTTGAAATTCAATAGCGTCCCTTTAAGAATAAGGGACTTCTGATGAGTAAATAGCCATTATGGGCTACTTTTTGTGTACTGAAGCAGACAGAATTAGAACAAGAAAATTCTATTTTATTAACAGTAATTCATATGAATTCCACCACTTGGACCAGTGTTTATTTTCTGTTAATAAAAAAAATCAGTTTTGACAAAAAGTCTGATTCCGTTTTCTTACCACCTGCGTCTTTTCCTCTCCCTGCTCTACTGCAAGTGGCCAGAGATGCAATAAGTTAGACGGGAATGTGTAAGTGACAACGAAGGAGGGGACATGGGAAAGGCTCAGTACCAGCCAGCCACTATTGCCACTACTGTAACATCATACAAAATAGTTACCAAATCGAGGAATAAAAACTACATGCAGAAGGACAGACAGGCTGCTTGATAGCCGGTAAATACCCAACCGGTGCTTGCAAAGGAGGTTTTTCCACCACGGTCGATGTGCTGTAACGTTCAGCCTACAGAAGCCAGGATGACATCCACGGGAGTTTCTTCCTTGCTCCTAACTGTCACCTGCATGGTCACGCCGTCTCCCAGCGCAAGCCTGGACCTTACCAGCACATCGCAGCCGCCTCTGTATACACCTGGGGACAAAGCAACGTTTGAGAGATGACAGCAAGAGAGGCTCAGGCATCTAGTCCTAACCCAGGAGCCAACAACCTGGTGAGTGCAAGATGCTTTCAGTCTATGGTCAGATGTAGAGAGGGGAGAAGTGACAAAAAAATACCACAACCCCAAAATCATAGAATCATGAAGGTTGGAAAANGTGATGAGGTCTCCTCTCAGCCTCCTCTTCTCCAGACTGAACCCCCCCAGCTCCCTCAGCCGCTCCTCGTCAGCCCTGTGCTCCAGACCCTTCCCCAGCTCCGTCGCCCTTCTCTGGGCCTGCTCCAGCCCCTCAATGTCCTTATGGTGAAGGGCCCAAAGCTGAACACAGTATCTGAGGGGCAAATCCTAAGCTCTTGAGGCCAAGACTGAAGATAAGATACTGTCCGAATTAAACAAAGACAGCGAGCGCTGCTGGAGGACTAGGATGATTTAAATCGGTAGAAGCCAGAAAGCGGGCAGCTGGAGCTCACTGCCAGTTTGAGAAGGCAACACACACTGTAATTCTGTCAGGAAGGCACAGTGCCCCTGCCGTTAGGGGAGGAACAGACCTATGGTTCTGCTAGAGCGCTTGGAAGTGGTGCTCCTGGGGGCAATTCTGACTGCAGAAGCCATCGCCAGTCCCCCTTCAGCATCACTACGCAGACAGACCTGGAGTTACCAGTTCTGTGCCTGAAATAAAGTGAGATCCAACCCTTCTGTCAGACTACCATGTGCCATGTTCATTGCAGTTTTGCTTTAACAACTGCAATAAAGTTTTGTAGAGCATTTGACTTGTAAGGATTGCCTAAAACTAAGCCTGAAGTACTAAAGTTGTGGGTACTGCAGGCCAATTCAGGATGTGTTTTCAGACAGAAAGTTGAAAATAAGATGATCCTAAGAACCTCTTTCTGAGATAACAAGCAAGGAAGGTGTCTGCTCTACAAGTTCTTCACTCAAAAGATTCACTACTGTTGCCATAGAGAGAATACCTCTGTTCTGAGCAACACAGAGCCTGGCCCAAGTACACCTGCAACAGCAGGCTCCAAATTAAGCACCCACTGCGTTCTACATGCTGGTTCACTTCAGCTTTCTGTAGAGAAACAACTCGTGAAACAAGAACAGAATCTCCTAACCTATTTCCCTTCATTTAGTGGAGAAAAAAAAAATAGTATCTGTGTGGGGACATGGAAACATCGAGTTCAACAGCATGAATACTTACCAGCTAAGTAGAGTGTGTGAGAATTTTTGTTCTCTGGCACTTTATCTGATCTCTCGCAGGGCTGCATGCCCAAAAACTTGATGATGTTATTGACAGCTTCTGCATTCAAAGATTGAAAAAGAAAATTACCTCCGGGTCGGTGCTAAGCTTTCCGTGAGAACTAGTTTGCAATTAAAGAACGCTCTCTAAGCACCCACGTGGCTTAACCATTTCCATTTGTTATCTTGGTGGCAGCCTCACTAACACACCTAATTTGCCGTGTCCCTCCTGCTGTCTGAACAGTCAAGGAACGCACCCCTCCCTTCAACCAGCCTCAAGCAAGAGAGCGCTGCCACAACTTCCACTCGTAATCCCAGCATTGCAACACACAGCTGGGACATCATGTCATGTTGGGAGGCACCGAATTCTCCTCCTACCACACTAAATATATCCCCAGCATGGCAGATTTACTGGGATTACTACGTGAGTCACCAATAAACAAGGAGAGATCATCTCACCGTCAAGGGCTTTAATGGAACTAAGCGCAAAGGTTTCTTCTTTCTCAAAGTCGTCTCCCACTTCTTCCCAGGCAGCGGCGAAGTTAGGCTTTAAAACCTTCTGAATGTGATCAGACACGGTCACCTCCAAATCTTCCAGCTGCCAGAAAAGAAAGGGAGATTTTCAGCTGCCAGTTACAGAAATGATCCTAATCTTAGAAAAGGAAAAACAGACAAAGAGAAACAGCAGCATTTTGCTGAAAAAACTCTGTGATGGGCCGCCACAATGAAGATAAACTCGCTAAACTGACTGTAAATATTTCTGTTTCAATGTAAATTGCTGTGGATGCCCCATCCCTGGAGGGGTTCAAGGCCAGGCTGGATGAGGCTTTGGGGAACCTGGGCTAGTGGGAGGTGTCCCTGCCTATCGCAGGGGGGTTGGAACTGGATGAACTCTAAGGTCCCTTGAGCCCAAACCAGTCTGTGATTCTACGAAAAACGTCTGCGAGACTAAAGAAGAGTAGAAAATGGGGCAAAACCCATTCTAGCCCATACTGGGCATCTGGGGAGATTTTCTCCCAATCCCAAAGGAGCCTTTACTTCCTCTAAGCCCAAAAGACAGGCACCTTCCTGAGATCTGACTTGGATTTCAGTGATTGATAATACAAATGCAATAAACAGAAGTGCCAGTTCTTGGGGTGGAAAAAAAGATTGGGCCACAGTCCTGAATTAGCGATAAGGGGGGGAAAAAAAAAAAAACCAAAAAACCCAGTCCTGGACTTACCACATATTCATCGTCATAGCCATCCTCTTCTGGCACGCCTGTGTTCGGGTCACAGTCTCGAACAGTGAACTTCATTGTGCAACTGAAAGTACAAGCAACTGGGGAGGAGAAGAAAAGCCCGTATTCAGGAAATCAGACCAGTTCTAATCTTCTCAGAGATAACCAAGAATTCCACCCCGCCGATGAGCTGAGTCATGTTAAACCAACCGCAAATCCAACAGAGTTTAAGTGTGAACAATAAAAGCAAGAAAGGGAAGTTTTATGCCCAAGAAAATATCTCATTCCTAAATTTCATATTCTCTCATGAGAGGAAAAATTGCATTACCCAGATATGGAGAGGCCCAAACTATCAATTTTTTTTTCCCCCCTACTTGTATTTTCCTTTTACCAATTCTTTTCCTGACTGCTACCAACAAACATCCATGTTTTCAAAGGTGCTTTCATTGATTCACAATAATAATTTTCCTGCATTACCTGCACGCTCTCCACTCCTCTTTAACATCCCACTTTTAATCATGAAATACCACTGATCAGTTAAAAAGTCTGTATACTGTTTTGTAAAAAAATACGTATACTATTTTGCAGAAACACAGGTTCTACATAAAAACCAGCATGTGTGAGAAAAGGAAAAAACCTGTACTGGAATCTCAGTATGCACTTGCCAAATCCACCCCCTAAACGTTATTATCTGTTCTCCAAAAACTTAATTTGAGGAATTTGTCATGTGGAACTACTCCCTCCCAGTGGGTACCTGCAATGGGATCATCCTGGGGAATCTGGACGAGGGTGTAACACATTCCTGGCTGGTTGTAAGCCAGGCTGGGCACTGGGATGCAACAGATCACGTCGTAAGCGTCCGACGGCTCCATCTGCACAGTGACTCTCTCTAACAGCTGATCATTTAACGTGTTTGTGCAATCAAACTGCAGAAGAATGGAAAAAGACTTGAACATAGAAGAAACATTTCTAATCATGAATTTTTCCCCAAATCAGCTACAGTACTCCACAGCATGCATCCTGCATCTTTGATCAAGCCTGCTGTTCTCACTAAACAGCTTTTCGCTCCAATTTTATTAGAATTCTTTAACAGATGGGATCATAACCCCCATCCCTTTTTGATCATTGACGCAAGCAGCACACACCCTCTCAACTCTGCCTTGCAACTCCCTCAGGAGAGAAGCTGTCCTCTCCAGGGAACAGTGACAACACCCAGACACCATGCCTATTGTACCCTGGCAAAATCCCATTAACTTCTCTTACCTGGAAAACGATGTGATTTGTGAACACGTGTTTAATACAACGAACAAAATACTCCGTTTCTGCTTCTGTGAGCTGCACTGGTTCCGAGGACTTAAATAATGGACCCAAGCTCTTAAACTCTGGAATGGCTGCCAGTTGTTCTGCACAGAAAGGAAAAGGTGACAAACACTTAGTGACACACTCGTTCATTGCTCCCGCCTGACCTGCGGCAATCCTCCCAACGCTTCAAGCGCTGGAGACCTGCTGATCTTCTCTCATACCTTGGAATATATCCTGACGTGAAGGTGCAACTTTCTCAGGCTTGGTGTTCACCAGGGCAATCTCTGTGAAGAAAAAAGCAAAGACATTGTGCTGTCAACTACACCATGCAGGAGCTTTAAGTGCCATTATATCTCCTCTAAAAATTCTTTAACCTATGCTGTTTTATTCTGCTGCAAACCACCAGCCTGGCTCCTCACACACACACTGAAATATCTTTTCTGCAAGACAGCGTTGTATTGTAAGGAGAGAAGAGGAAAGAAGCTTGAGTAAGAAACACCCTTTAGTCCAGAAAGCCAGCAAAAAAGCTGGAATAAGGAGGAGAAGGGTGAAAAAAAAAATCCCAAACCTTTTCTTAGAAAGTCATGCAAAGTCAAAACACAAGAATTGTGCAAGAACATGGAAGAAAGCCAGGGAAGTGACTAGAAGCTTCTGGAATGTAATTTTTTCAAACATATATGAATTAACAAATTCTGATGATGTACAAACTCCTCTCTGAGGACAAGACTAGCAAAACGAATAATGACATTCTCGCCAACTTGCATTCCTTCGGAAGAGGCATTGTCTTCCTTTATCTGTAAAGATCAGTCAGGCTTGCTTCTGTAAAGCCAGTGACACTGTAACCTGTCTGGCACTCAGCTGAGTCACCTCCTGTCTTGGCCCAGCCCTACTAGGACAGCAGCCAGCTTACAGATGTCACGTATCATTATGGCAACCCGAACGCTTATAGCCTTGCCCACAGCTTATTTCAATAAAGCCCAAGTGTTACCTGCTTTCTGTTCAAAGATTGGTGCAGTAGCCAGCGGAACTGTTCTCATATCAAAAGGTTTGTCAGAAGGCTCCAGTGTATACTGGTGCAGGGCCTTCTCCATCCCAGGAACAGAGACGGTCAGCCCTGCAAAGCAGAAGCACAGGCAGAAAGTTTCAGTTTGAATTGGGTTCACAAACGAAGAGCGTGAATTTTGGATTGCCAACTGCACCAGAAGCAATAAGGTGCTGGAGTCCAAAACACTTCATCTGTGTCTCAGTTACCTCCTTCATGAGATATAAAGAAGGATAATTATTTAAAAAACCTCTTCTCTGTTGCCTGTCCATTGGCTCAGGCTGCACAGAAAAACTCTTGTGAGAAATCTAAAGTTTACAGCTAGATAGACACGGTTTGGGCTTTGGCTAATAAAAAAAATATCAGTAAATGCACTTTAATTTCATTTCAGTAAACGCAAAACACACATTAAGTACTTCAAGATATGGTACAGAATAAAAAAAAAAATGAAGATGACACAGAAAGTTGCCAATCCAGAGGGTACTGCAGCCTAACCAGTTCACTCTAGAAAAGTTATCTTGCAATATGTCTTAAATACTCTGCTCCCATGAACTTTCAACTACGGACCATAAAACATTTTTATAATCAACCCTGGCAACAAGATGTGTCATCTTCATTTATAATGGAGAAAATGGAGCAAAGGTTAAGAAAACTGACCCAAATGAAGGAAGAGGCAATGACACAAGAAAGCCCCACCAAAGCTCTTGCTCCATTTCCTAGACAATTCTTCCCCTATTTTGTAAATTTGCCATTCTCAGTTAGGACAAGAACTTCACAGGAAAGCACTAGGGCCAGAAAAACCACCCAGTTCTGGCCTTTCTAGTTGTTCTGACCCAAATTACACAACAGAAAATTGTTCTTACAGCAACAAAGTCCACCCGTAATACAGAATGTGAAATAAAATCTATCACACACCGTTAAAAATATAGGCAGCGTTCAGCGCTATCTGTCTCTGCTGCAGTACATTCAAGTAGAACGTTGCTCTGTCCCGAACTTCATCATCGCTGTCCATCATGCACCTGTTTTGGGGAACAAGAGGGCAGCAGTCAGCCAGCTCAGGACATCACGAGAGCTGAGATAAAAATACCACTGACAAGACTGGATTTGATACTGCAATTTTCAAATTATGCTAAAAAAAGTGTTCATACAACACAGTAGCTGAAGTAACTTGATGTTCAGATGTGTCCTGGTTTGGGCTGGGACAGAGTGAACTTTCTTCCCAGCAGCTGGTGTGAGACTGTGTTGGGGTTTGTGCTGAGGAGAAACTGATCACACACTGATGGGCAGAGCTGCTGCCAGGACACTCAAGGACTTTCCAGCTTCTCTGCTGTGCCCGTGTCTGCAGGGGCAGGAGGAGCTGGGAGGGAGCACAGCCCCAGTGACCAGCCCAGGATTCCACCGCAGGGTTAGGACTGAGACCCAAACTGGCCCATGGTCTGTTCCATCCCATGCCCGGCATGGCCAGGATAGAGGTGAGGCTCTGGCTTGAAGTTGCCTCTCTCTCTGGGTCATCTCCCTCTCCCTTGCGATTGTCTCTTGCTCTCTTGGTCAGCTCTCAGTCTCTCAGACACTTGGGGTCTTATCTCTTTTCCAAGACGACAGTTTTGGGACTCTCCCTGCTCTGGGATTGTTAGCTGGGAACAGGCTGAGCCCTGGTCCCCATCTCTCCTGTAACCTCCTTTCTATTTCAGATTGAAGAAATGGTTGCATGATGAAGTATTCACCTGGTCTTTCAATTATAGCAGATATTTTATAAAGAGAGCTTCTCTCTCCCTCTTGGCAACTTCACGTTCTGACCTGCTCTGACCTTGCTTCTTCTGTGGGGCCAGGCTGCCCAGTGTCACCAACAAGTTCAGCACACGCACAGCACAGCCATACCCGCTCACCTCTGCAAAAGCACCAAGATGCTCGGAAGAAGATTCTCATTCTGGGCACCAAACTTTGCTAGTGCACTTACAGCAGCTAGAGAAGAAAACAGGGAGATGTCAGAGGCGCTCAAGCTATACGCAAACACATTTTCAGAGTCATGATGCAAAGCCCTGTGTGTACTGTTGTGAAGTTTCAATTACACGTTTTCACTTCCTCACCATAAACCTTTTAGTGTTTAAAAGATGAAATTATGGAAATAATTTCAAATGCAAATAGTTTTGTGTCAAGGAATAACGGAACAAGATCAGCTTACCAGCCCTGCAACTCTGTTCTGAGAGAACTCTACAAGGTTAGTGCAAGCTCCATGGCTCATGTCAGCTGTTGGCCCCTCTGCCACTAGCTGTAGCTCACACCCTCAGATAAATCTGATTGTCACACACAGGGTGACATGCATCCAGTGGTGACCAGGGTCAGACTGCATCCAGCGACCTTGCAAGGAGCTGAAGTCCCTCAGCAATGACTTAGAGCTGCAGGTCCAAACTAATCTAATTCCAGCTCAGCATAGTCTTGAAGAAATTCCACATATAGAAGAGAAAGCTCTATAGGGAAGTGCAAGCTTTATGGCCTTGGCGGTTAAAAGAGAATCCACATTTTCATCATTATGAAGTTTCTATACAATGTACGCTCTCTGGGGGATGCTCCTCATACGCTCCCAGGTCACAATGTGACCAAAAGAGCTGTCACCAAAAATCAAACACAACCTGGACCATTTGTGAGATCATTTTGCCTCTTCTCTCCCAGTAGTACCTCCTTGTCTAACACAGATGAGATCAAGCCGATGCCGATATCCCTCCAAAGCCAAGTCGCAAGTGTAAAAAAGGCTGAACATTCTAAAGGGTTTGTTGTAAAGGCTCCGCTTGAAGGAAATACCGCCTGCAACATGCTTCTAAGGAGGAATCCTTATCTTGTGGAGGGAAGATTTCCATGTAAAAAGATGAGAATCTATTGCAATTATGCTTTTTAAGGAAGTAGCAGCATCCCCTCCTCATGTATTACCTCTTGCTTTTTGGGAGACATTCAAGGAAGAGACTAGAATCTAATACATTGCTTCTGTTCTGCCAAGTGCTGATGCTAAGATGATATGAGGAGTTTAAACATATTGCAGGATAAAATCACCTTCACAGCTCACGCACATAAGAGCTAGCTCTTCACGGTGTCCATGGAGTAACCATTGCCTCCCACTCCCAAACCCAGTCTCAGCCCTGAGATTTTCAGCAGAGCTTAGACATGAAACCATCAAGATTTCGAGCTGAACTTACCAGCCCTCACGGCCTCGTTCTCCAGCACCACCCTGTTGAAGATGAAGCGGATGTACTTGGACGGGGATGGAGTCCTCGGCCCCTCTTTCCCCAGCAGATGCAGGATTTTCGTGGCTAGGACAGTATGTTCGCAGTCTTCGATGAACTCGCAGAGGTGAGCCAAGCCCGATTCCTTACTCTCAGGATTCTCCTCGATGATGCTGATTATACAGTCCACAATGGCTCGCTTGTACTCAAAGCCACCCTGTGAAAGGAAAATCAAGGACACTGACCCAGCAGGCAGAGCTCAGACCACAGTGCTGCTCAGTTTCCCCCTCATGCTTCAATTACTTCTTTCCATTGGGAAAAATAAGCATTTGTACATAAAGAGAAAAACAAAGGCGTGCTGGATGACCTAACAGGGCCTTCCCAGTCCTCTTGACCCCTAAAGGTACATCACCTGAGCATCTCTTCAGATCAGATTTTGATGTACCTGCTGTAATTCATAAGCACAGGTCTGACCCACAAGATAAACAAGGTCTTGGTAATCAGTCAGGCCCCATCATCGCGCTGTACCCACTGACAGAAGAGACCCTTCATACCATCCACCAGAGCTACCTGCCCATAACTACACAAAGAAAGTTTCAAACATACATCATCCCTGAGCATATTGGAGAGGAAGGTCATCATGACGCTGTGTTTCCGAGGGTATTTCTGGCACAAAGCACTGATAGCCTGTACTACCACTACCTGCAAAACAACGGAGAAGGATGTTAGTCACGTGTGTTTATTTTTCTATGAACACTCCAGGCTTCTACCCATCTCAAGTTCTCCCCTTGAGAGATGAAATTCTTGTACAACAAGGATAAAATCAGGCGGTGGACTCTCACCGTGAGCGTGTTGATAACACTGTGTTAGCATGCTGCAAGACCTGGCTCTGCTGGAGGGGCTGTATTTAGGACAGACACGAATACAAAGGCCTCTCCTCCCTCCTTCTGCCCAGGGATGAGCCTGAGCTCATTCTGACTTAACTAGTTACATTCTGTCATTAAAACTCTTTGCTATTTTCAACTTGTCTACTATTTATTTCCTTTAAAAACAAGAACTTAAGACCGCTGTATGCTAGCAGACAATGATTTTGTAGAGACATGCTGTGCTCCTCAAGGCAACTCCAGGGTGTAAAAAGGTACGTGAACTACCATCCTTAACCAAGTTATTACCCGAGTTCATAGTGACTACACTTGAAAAATTAGGTACAAATACATAGCTCACACTATTTCCTAACTATGTATCAGACTGAAGTGATATAGACTCAATCAGAACAGTTAAAAATCCCTCTTCTTCTCTGAAGAGGCAAGCAGAAGGCTGTACAATGTTTTCCAGGATACAGCATGGGAGCCAGGAATCCACCAAACGACATTTCTTGGAATGGTGAGAAGTGGTGACACGTAAACTGGAAAGCAGAGTACACCTTCTGGTTTTGCTCTATCAGACTAAGTCACTGAAGGATTAACAAATGGGGAAAAAGCTTCATAAAAACAAGAAGGGGAGAAAAACCTGCAGCTGGAAAGAGCAGAGGCCTCCAATGCCACACCTTAAACTCATCTGATATTTCTGACACGAAGGAAGAGATCTGTTTCATGAGCCTGTCTACACTGCTCTCACTGCCTGTCTTCAGCAGGGTGGTGATGGCCAGGGTAGCGATGCTGCGGTTGGAGTCCGTGATGAGGTTTTCCAGGTCCAGGTTGCAGGCAGTGACTGCAGACGGATGCTTCATTGCCACCTGCAAAGAATGCAATTCCAAATTATATGGGAGTAATAACATCCTACAATTCACAGCTTTTGATGAGACAAGGATTAAAGCCCGTATTTTGTTTCAAGCACTGCTCTGCTCCACAAGGATTGCAACTAAATCTACATCATATGACTGCTGGGAGGATGTAATTAAAGCTCAGGTTCTTTTCTTTCAGCATTCTAAATGAATCTAAGTTACAACTCATGGGTTTGACAGTCAAACTGCTTCTGCTGTGATGTGCAGCTTTGAAATCAGAACGTTATTTCCTTCACACACATCCTATTCACACTTTTTTGCAGTATTAAATACCCAAAACTCTGCTTCCTTACAGCAGAGAGCTCACGAGTTATCAAACTACAGCTTGGCCCAGAAAGGAGCAAACATGAATGCAGAGAGGATTTCTGTCACACCAGGAGATTTGGTGGAAAAGCCAATTCTCCAGCACGAAGTATTTCCAAATAAAGTAATCCCAAAAGGAGTTGTTCTACTTTTGGTAACACACCATTAGGCACTGAAGTCTGTTTTCCTCTGAGGCTCAGAGATTTATGCTTGTTTAGAAGGTTTTGGAAGCACTCACTTTATTAAGGGTCCGTACAGCTGCATATCTCAAGACAGGTTTAGGAGAACTACAGAAAAGCTGCAGCACTGCAAATAAAAACAAAATCATCAAGAGAAGTAACTCAAAATGTTACAAAGTAGAGACTGTCTAACAAAAAACAGCTCCCAGTACTGCAGCTCTGGGCACCTGTAATGTTTGGGGAGGAGAAGGGGAGAGCCCTCACGACCATACCAAGTGAGGAAAGGGAAATTTTGATACTGAGATGTGCAAAGTTTAGTCAGAATTCACCACAGCAGAAAACCAGATATGGTCTCTTTCAAAGAATGGGAAGGGAGAGGGAAGTCTAATGTATCCACATTCCACTACACACTGCTAAATTTTCATGCAGCGCTGTTCATAATTTATCATAAGCTTCACAAGCAAGTTAAAAATAACCTCCTGTTTTTCATTTTGTATCAATAATACGTGGTTTGTGTAGTCATCTGTGGCACATCTGTGTTATCAAGTTCTCCTCTAGCTTCCCTCCCACCCCAGCTGGAAAAAGGCAAGTATTGCCCTGTGCCACCTCTAGTGCCCGTGCACTAAAGCTCTGGATGAAATAGGAAAAAGGGATCAAGCTGCTTCTCATCCGAAAGCCCTCTAATTTGGGAACAGTCAGAAAATCCAAGTTTGGAGTTCAGTATTTCAGTTATGTCTCTGCCATGGTTTACCACCTTTTTTTTCAGCTGCATGAGTGGTACAAAGGACTCTGGGACCAACCTGAAACAGCAGGTGCCAGCTCCCTGGCCGTGCAGTTTGGGAGATGGATGATGGCAGAAGCAGCTTCGTAAATAACCATTTCATGCTTATTCCGCAGACAGCTCTCGATGAAGTCAAACAGCGGACTTTCATGGCTACAAACAGGAGATATTTCACAGCGGGATGCTGAATTACGTACAAACCACAAATAACTGCATTTCTGAGAACTTGACAGAAAGCATGGTTGGTGCTGGGGGTCATGTTTCTCATACCACCCCATTGCTCAATTCATACTCTAAGCCTTCTGTTTACTCTTCATCTACTTTATCTGTACTATTATTATCTTTACATTCTCTTATTCAAGCTAGAACTGCTGCACTCCAAAAATAAATACTTTATTATTAGGCATGTATCACATAACAGTAACAAAAATTTCCACTTATAAAATAATTTTATCAGGAGGTGAATTTCTCAGCTAACTATATCCTCCCTCTGCTAGTATGAGAGACCAGAATAGGAGAGATCCTTTTGTTTATATCCCCACAATATAGGAAAATCCATATTGCATTTGAAATGCATCTAACTACACAAAGTACAAAACCTCTCCAGAGATCATTCTGCAGATTTAATCCTACTCTCAGCTAAGTTTTGGTGGTGTGGTACCAAAACAAAAATCCCAATGCCACCACGCAACTGCCACATGTACCACTCAGTTCAGTTTAGCGTTCTGCTTCTGCTCAAGTTTTCTTTTTAACACTACAGCTCTCTGTCCATGTGTAGATTTCCACAAACTTAAAAAAAAGCACATTTCCTAGCTACCGCTTACCTCCAGCTAGAATTAGTTTTTGTAATTCACATGCTGCCTCTTGCTTACCCCTCTTCTGATTCCTTCAAGAGTTTGCTCGCAATTCGGATCAGCATGCAGTAAGCAAACTGGGATTTCAGTCCAGATTTAGTGAATTTATTCAGCATCTTGGAAACCGCAAGGCGGTCATTTCTTCGAAGGTGATAGAGTAGCCCCAAAGCATGATACTAAGAAATCAGAAACAGAAATGGGCAGGTATTGAATACACGCTGCAGCTGGAAAAGCCAGATTGTAAGACATACAAGAGGGCTAATAATCAGTTTCTTGGCAGAAATACTTTCTAACCTCAAACCATCTGATTTTCCTGACAAGTTACAAAGATCTGCAGTATTTCCTTCCCCTTCCTGTCCACCATAAGACAGCTTCAACATATTTCTGAAGATCAAAAGAGCCATGAAGTTAGTTTACTCCCTCTTCTCCCCATTAAATGTCAGAACTTCAAAGGTTTCAGCTTATTAAATCATACTGCGCAATAACACTTGCATTTCTAGTACACTCAACACCCAGGATATCCCAAGGCCTTTAAATGACAGCTGACCTTACAAAAATCCTCAAAGCATTTCTGCTGAAAGTACAAAGGAACACTCCTAGTTGCTTGCCAAGTTGTTTTGGGGATTTTTGCCATAAGACTGATTCACAGGAAGGCTTAATGAAGCTGCTAACTGGGCAAGAACAAAGCTGATTTCACAGACTTGTTTCTCATCTTTAGTCTGTAACACTGACTGAACACACAGAATATTTTAATTTCTCACAGCTGTTTGGAATATTTGTGCAAAGATTTTGCGAATATGGATATCTTACTGATATTCAGGCTAATCTCTGTGGTCCTGTAGCAACTGGCAAATCTTCTGAAGGCCAATCGATGCTGGTGTTCTGGGAGGCAGTGAGATAATTTCTTAAGTTTTTTGAAAACTCAGATTCAAAGCTCTTCTGCAACAATCACTGTGAAACAGTCAGTGGCATCCCAGCTATCAGAAGGTTCACAAGGAAAGGGCAGAGGATGCACTGAAGAGCTAATTCTTAATTAAGAATCTTGCACTGGGATAATGGAGAAACTTGGGATTTTTTGGAACAGTTGAGTTGTTTCCCTCAAGCCACAATTTTTTTTTTTTTCAAATGGGAAAAAGAAAAGCCAATTACTTTTTCTAGGGCTAGCATAAGAACTTACAGAATTTCATTAAAACCCCGCAGTGGGTTTAGAGATTCCTGGGACCACCACCCTTAAACATACCTGCACCATGACATTGTCACTAGAAGCTGCTTCTTGAGCTTCGTTGATCCACCGCTTGACTACATCGTAACTGATCTTCATCATGTGCTGGAAAAAGCCACAAGTTGAGAGTGCAGCAAACTAACTTTAGAAGCACAGTGAAGTACCAGAAGCTTTGTTTTCAGTTTTTAAGTTTAAAAACTTGGAGACAATCTAAAGCTTTGTTGCATACGACAGGTAATAAAGAATAACTCCCAGATACATGGGTTGTATGGATGCGCTTGTTTCAGTAAAGAGAAAAGTAACTCGGAGAGTTTTTCTGTTCAAAGAGGACAGAAGACGATACGAGGACAATTCACCTGCCTATTGTTAGTCCAGCAGGAAGATTTCAGTTGTCAGGATTACTACAGGGTCCTAACACAGGCTCTGCTCTGTCTCATCAGCTGGACCTCTCACCTCCTGCTCTGCCTTCTTGATTTACCACTGCAGCCAGTCTCTTTATCCTATACACCTATAAACCTCTGGTTTGCTTACATCTCAGTCTCAGACTACCATGGTTCTCCTCTTTCAGAAAAAAACTAACCTAACGAGATCTGTCCCAGCCTTTTCTCCTCAACAAGGGAGAGAAACACAGGGAACTTCTTCACCTTGCTCTCCTACTATATATTAGCAAAAACAGTCCTGAGCAGCAATTTAGTGGATTCGTTTTTTGCAGAACAGATTGCTTTTATTGTCTGCTATAGAACTCCTGGGCTCTTTCCCAGTCACCAGTGTTAGTTCTTCCACAGCACAGAACAAGTTTTTTCTTCTTACTCTCACCAAACCGATAAGCACATTCACGGTCAATCAGTGTGCTCGACTTTTCAAAACCAACAAGACCCCTCCCGAGAGAAATTAATGTTCTACATTAACTTCACACTTAACATTATTACAAGTGATGTACTCTAAAGCAAGAGAACATTAACAAAGGAGTTTGAGAAGACAAAATCTGGTGACAAAGCGAACTCCATTGCTACTAGTTTTTGTTCATTTTCCAGTGAGGAGATGAAGAGTCATATCAAAGGAAAAGAAGATGAAGAAATAACAAAACAAAGGGCAGGCAAAGCCACACATAGAGCAGACTGACCTTCCCAGCTGGAAAACAACACAGAGATTTACAATGATCTACTGCTTTACTTACTAAGGAAGACACCAGTGCAGAACTAGACACGCTGGGGACTTTGTCCACTATGGCTTGCTTCATATATCTCTCAATGGCTTGTAACATCGTACCCTAGGAAAGGGAAAAAGAAAAGTGATAATGGTTTGGTCCAGCCTCGGACCATCTTCAGGGCTCCTCTGGCCCCACTCCAGCAGCTCCGTGTCTGTCCTGTGCTGAGGACCCCAGAGCTGGGGGCAGCACCCCAGGGGGGGTCTCACCAGAGTGGAGCAGAGGGGGACAATCCCCTCCCTCGCCCTGCTGCTCATGCTGCTGGGGATGTCCCCAGGAAACAGGTGGTTTCTGGGCTCCAGCGCACNTTGCCCTGCACCGTGCAGTTCTACTACTACTATAAGAATACAGCCTTCGAGACAGTAGTTTTTCTGTTTTAAACACACTGATCATCTCTCCCACACCAGAGATGCGATTTGTACTTACATCAGTGATCCTGCAGAGCGCTCTGATGGCCGGGCCTCGGTAGACATCCTCTTTCCCCGTCATGTCTTTGGTCAAACTAAAATAATCAAAGACACTCTGTTAACATTTCTTTACCATCTTAATTGCCAGATCTTTAATCTGGTGACACACACTCTGTATCACAGAACAATTTCTTTTCCCTTGCTGTTTCCTTTTTAAAGCCTAATTTCAGGAAAGCACAGCAGCTAAACCAAACACATGAAGACGCAGCTCCTTGTTTCAGAGCTCCAATACCATGTTTTCTGTAGGTTCTACTACCTGCTCGTGACAATGATGACGTCCTCAGAAATATTGGCCATCTCTTTGATAGTAAGGTAACACATTCTTCTAAGGGTTTGCTGTGAAAGTGTATTGCAGAAAACCATTAAACCCAAAGGCAATTATGAACAAAAGCTTCCTAGAAGTTTTAAAAGTTAAATAAACTAAAATCTTAAATATTTAACTTTAAAAGTTAAATAAGCTTTAAAACAGAACATCCTCTTCTCCACTTCTATACAAAGCTGTAAGCATACAAGTAAAACCATGTTTTCTAACTGGATAACACCCTTACTCCCTGTCATCAAAAAACAGGAGGAGATATGCATCTTGTAAAATGATAAAACAAAAAAATCCACATTCATTATGAAAGAAGTGATACATCACATCTGTATGCAGAAGCCTCTCAATTATCAGTTAAAAGCTTTAAAGACAACCTCCTCTGATCTATTTGTCATTGTAAAAGAAAAAAAAAGAAATATGCGAAGAGCACTGACACATTAATGCTTTGAAAGGAAATGACACATTTAAATTTAAAACCCCCCACTTCCTACAATGTGGATATGAGAAAAGTGTCAAACACTGTGTCCTGTACTTCCAAAATTTTCACTCCATCTTTAAACAGTTAAGCATGCAACCTTGCTCAGCCAAATCTCTAAAAACCTGACGTGCCAGTTCATTTTTAACAAAAAATTAATGAGACCCATCGCATGAAGCATACTCTTCCGAGTTCTTACACTCTGCAAAAGAGATCAGAGAAGGACTTTACATTGGGCAAAGTCCAAAGTCTAATCCAGCATTTTTAGGATTTTTTCATCCCTTGATTCCATGCTGAGTCATGAGCAGAGCAAGCTGCTCTAGGGAATACCGATATTTTATCTACCGGCAACTTTTAAATTCTATTTTGAGTTAAGCAGATGGGGATTATTTGCAAATGAAAGAAACAGTAAAAAAATTATACTGATTTTTATATTAAGGCTTTCTGCTATTATTCACATTCTTTAAAACACCAATTCAACTCAGAAAAAAAAACCCACCACCAAAAACAACCTGCAGAAGTAACCGAATGTTATTATTCAGTCATTTGTTTCAAAACCACAAATTGCCTTCAGCAAGTACTTTGTGTGCAGACCTTGATCTCTGAAGTACTTGCCTCACTCTCCTCCCACATCCCAATATCCAACTGTTTCATAATTACTGCAAATCCAGACAAGACCAGAGAGGCAGCAAGTGGTAAAAACTAGGTACTTACATCATTAGATTGAAATAATCTGGTCATTGCAAAAAAAGCTTCTGTGGCTTCAGTGGTTCCAAAGTGTTCACCCTGAAAATAGCATAAAAGCAGGGAGAGAAAAAAAACACAGTCATTATCCAGCCACCTCCACCTTTCAAGCCCCACTTATAATTCCTACTCACACACGCAAAATCTTTTCTTTGAAGACTTTTTCCCTCCCTCACTTTGTGTTTCCTGGGGAGTACATGCCAAGTTTACCATATAAATGTCACTCGAAGCGGTACAGCGATGGAACAGTTTGTCAAGCAGCCTGTGTTCCCCCTTTTGACATTAGTGTGTCAGCACCTGGTTTTGCATTATGCTTGTTAACCAGGACCCCCTTAGAAGAGATCTATTTAAAGATAACTGGTGCCAATTAAGACTGAACAGCATAGGCCCCTCTTAACTGATTGTAACTCTGTGTTAAATACTGCCTGATGTGCAGGGAACCTGATTCGTGGATACCCAAAGAAAATCTCCTCCTTATCATGCTTCCAATTTCTCCCCAAACAAAAGACACCTTCCACTCCACCCCTTCCTGTCCTCTGTTCTTCCCTCGCCTCAGTTATTCCTACTTTAGCTTGGCAAACACAAGTGGCTCTTGAATTGCACTGTGCTGCGGTGAACACTAACAGCAGCTCTCACTTGGCACTCAAAAAAAGTCTTACAAGCTTCAGTGACATGTCTCACTCACCTCAGTGGCAAAAATTGGAAGGGAGAACATAACACTACAGCATAAACACTCCATTTTTTCTCTCCTTAAAAGCCACCTCCCAAGTCTGACAGGAAGAGGTATAAAACTTTCACACACTGAAAGTTACCAGAAATTAGCCTCAGGAACATGCATTCTGGCTGGGAAGAAATGCCAACACTTACCTGGTTCAGCAAGTAAAGGATCTTGGTAAGGATGTGCAAGCATCTTCGTGGATTTATAGGAGTCTCATTAAAGATACGTGCCTACAAACAAAGCATAAGTACTATATTACGATGTAACCCAACAAAAGTAATTTCTCTTTCACCCTAAAAAGTAAAACAATTTGCTTCCAACCAAGTAGCTTATAACTTTTTACATTCTACAAACGTGTCCCAGAGAACATGTTCTTGTCATTCAGCTCATACATTACCAAACATAAAACCCTCACGGAGTTTAATTTACATACCCAGTGATTTTAAATTAACATTTCCCGAGACACACTGTAAAACTTCCTTATGTTGCCAACACTTACTGATCAAAGAGTTAAACAGTATTAAACTGTGATTATTCATACCTCCTGAAGCACAGCGCTCTTCTCCAAATGCTGAAAAGGATTAGAGCCGCTACCTGAAGAACAAAAGAGACCTCTCAGTTAAGTAACTAGAAAAGAACTAAAACAGTAACTAAAACCAACAGAACTGAACGTGCAGGAACAGCCCCTAAACTTTACAAAAACATGCCAGTGCTACAGTGACATTCTTCTTGGAATAACTGATGTTCTCCATCAACACCTCTGAATCCACTTTCTTAAGCTGTATATTCAGCTACAGAAAAAAAAAAAAAGGGGGGGAGCAAGCTTTCTACATATCCGGAAGGGGAGGAAGAAGAAAGGCCTTTACTAGTAAATCTACCTTAATATCCCCTTTACATAAAACTATTTACTCTTCCCCCCCCCCGAGTCTGCCTATTTTTATTCCTTCAGACACAGAGAGAACTGAACACATCAGGACAGAGCTGAAACAGGAATACATTGATCAATGCACCGCTAAAATGGGCTACCTGGCAAATTCCAAAACAGGCTTGGCTGCTACACATCACAAAATCATTAACACTAGACTATCTCCACAGCATAACTTCTCAGCCTTTTAAGAGTCTTGATCCAGGCACTGAGACTAATTAATTTCTTGGAGATGACACTTCTCTGTCAGCAGCATACAGAAGAGAGCAGTGTTCTAACCCACATACACAGTGAAACCACCTCTCAAAGCCACTGTTACAGACACGTAAATCCCTCCAAACCCTCACTGCTGCTTCTGACCCTTTTCCTCCAGCAGTAATTTTTCATTTTCAGTTCATTTACTATCCAGTTATCACATCCCAATCAGAAAGAAACTGAGAATGAAACAAAACTCAACCCAGCTGGGCACATCTTGCAGCTCAGAAGACTTCAGAACAGCAGCAACAGAAAATTCAAGACAGCATCCCTCACTGCAGGCAACCTCAACTTAATTTCCGTATGATTCTGTGGAGCAAAACGTGCAGGGGATAGCTTCTCTCACCACATCTGTGCCTAATGTGATGGTTTTTTTCCCCACCCGCCGGGTACCCGAACACAAGCCTCTCCTGACACAGCCCAAACCACAAGGTTTCCCTGTGGGGAGGGCTGTTGCCCTGCTACCAAGCTGCAGTGCCAGACCCCGCTCAAGCCCTTCAGGCATTTCTCCTCACAACAGCGAAGGCGGGAAGAGACCAACAGCTGCAGCCCGCAGGCTTGAAGGGAAGCAGCTCGCTCCGAGCGCGGATGCAGGGGCCCTGCAACCCACTAACCATCCTGAAAGACCAGGGGAAAGCTCAGAGGAAGGCGGGGACAGCGGAAAGCAGGCGGGGACCCCTCCCTTCACGGCCACTACCCGCCTCTCCTCTCAGCAGCCGTCACCCCTCCACACCCCCCTCAGCGTCCTCACAGGCCGCGGGGCGCGCTGGGCCCCTAACGCTCGCTCCCCTCAGGGCCGTGCAGCCACACCCGCGCCTCTGAACCCGCCCTCGGCTCCCTCAGCACCACCGCCAGCCCCGTACCGGACTCCTCGTCCTTCTTGTCAAACTTCTTAATCATGTCGCCGACCGTCGTCCCCCTTCCTTCGAGCTGCACCGCCTCGGGAGCCCCTGCCGGAAAGCCCGCCTCCCCGTTTCACAATCTGCCATCTGATTGGGCCGCGGCGCTGCCACTCAATAAGCTTTTAGGGCCGCTGGGTGGCTTCCGTCTCTCCAAGCCACGCCCCCTCACCAGTCGGGCGAGAGTGAGGGCGTCTCTTAAAGGAGCCGCGCCGCCATTTTGTGAGGGGGTGGTTCGCCTGACTGACTGACTGACTGACAGACTTATAGACAGACAGACCCTTGGCAAAAAATTACACACACACTTCAGCCACCAGCTCCCCTCAGAAGGGGGAGGCGAGGTGCCTCTGCCCGAACGCTGAGGTGTTTGCACCCTGAGGAAGCCGCTACTTCCCTCCTCCCTGTCCCTTCTAACAATAATAAAGCTAAAAAGGAGCTGTCGTTAAGTTATTAACGCCTCAACAAGGTCTTTCTGAAAGACGGGGTGGAAACAAGCCTCTTTCACGGCGATGAGACCCCCCCAGAGATGGTACAAATCCCCCATTTCAGCGCCATTCCCCGCAGCCATGGCCACCTCCTGAGGCGTCCGAGGGGTTTACTGGGTGGCGGGTGCCACCAAGGCGTCCCTGCCGGGCATGGGGATGAGGCGGTGGGTCTGGAGAAGGTCGGAGAGGGACAAGGGCTCTGGCAGGCGGGTCACCATCTCGCCTCGTGGCTGGGCCGGCACAGGCAGGCCCTCAGCCCCAGCGCGGCCACGTTTTACGTCAGGGCAGTCTCGGGCGTGTTTTTCGGGCATATTTTGGGGATGGATGTAAAATTGGCACCTGCCTACCTCAAATGCCGGCTGTGTGAAGCGGCTGAGGACTCCCCTGGCTTTGGTCTGTCCTTTCTCACCCTTATTGTGTGGCGTTACAGGTGGAAGATCGAAAAGACGGTGATCGCTTGAGGTGAGAGGAGACGCAGAGCGCGCGGCGGGTGTTATCAGTATTATCACAGGTGCTCTTTGGAGTATTTCAGACTTTAAAATTCCTTGGAGAGGAGTGAAATGCCCCAAGGACTGTTCTGCCAGGCCATTTTCTTTCAAAGGATCTAATCCCAGGGCATTTTTTTTTTCAGTTTTTAGTGGTATTCTTCTTTTTCTACAGACTCAATGGCAACAGCAACTCTAATGAGCAGGAGTACTCTAAAAATAGAAGCCACCCCTTGTTCGGTCACATTGGGGAAGGACCATGCCCTGAAACACACAATCTTTCATCCACAGAAAAGATTTATAAAATCAAAGTCGAGCACTTTGTGCCCACGAGTCAGCCCTGTGCCTGGAACGGGACAAACTGCCTCTGCGCTGAGCGCTGTGTCCTAAAATTCATCACGATTTCATATCGACAGCAACGTTTAAGATGCTGCCGCTTCCAAGTTGAACCAGCAGGAATAATTTTGCAGAGCTGGGACGTTAATCTGCTGGTGTTACCAGCATGTTCGCGAGCAGAGGAAACGACGCTGCCTTCACTTACCAGGTTGAGAACGTTGGGATGCTCTTTCTCGTGCCGTAAGGAAAATCTTTCCATGCTTGTCACCTCTGGGCACAAAATGAAAACAAGGTGAATCATTAGCAAACACGATAACCAAAGCCTGGCTAAACACAGCAGCTGCTTTCAGTGATCGATCAGACCGACATGATAAAGCATTTGGTTATTATTCCATTTATAAGCAACTTTCTTTTCAAAGTTGGGCTTTTCCTAGCACGTTATTAAGGCAGTTCATGATGGAGATCTTAAATTCATCACAATTTACCGATTTCTCCTGCTTATAATGCTGTCTCCTTACCTTTTCATAGGATTTTTCACAATCGAGGACATTATAAAGACTCTGTACGGTAATGCACAGGTATTTCTATTTAACCGTGGTTCTTTCATGGGCCACTGAGGTGCAGCCAGTTTTGACCCAGAAGGTTTAATACTACTGAGAGTCATTTTGGGGAAGACACAAAGAGCAGAGTGACCATGTCCTACTCAACTATTCAAATGGAAAAGGGCGAACTGACACAATTACTTTTTCCCGAAGAATTCCCAGAGGATAAGATAAAGAAAGTTGTTTTCCAATTAAAAAAGACAGACTGGAGCGATGGATGAATCAATTCAGTGTCTTTCTAATGGGAATTATGAAATGCATGAGAAGAAAACCTAAAAAAACATAATGAAAGTCACAGAGCTACTTCAAGTATCTGTTTTTCCTTTCCCATACTGTGTCTTTAGTATTTTTGGCTGTCCTACACATCTCCAGTCCAGAGATCTGTCTGCCGTTATGTTTGTATATCTTGAGCAGTGATTTGCAATGCTGNTCTGATTTAGGTGTTCCTGCTCCGGCAGGGGGATTGGACTAGATGATCTTTCAAGGTCCCTTCCAATCCCTAACATTCTGTGATTCTGTGATTCACTTACCAGGTTGAGAATGTCGGGATGCTCTTTCTCATGCCGTAAGGAAAATCTTTCCATGCTTCTCACCTCTGGGGATAAAATGAAAACAAACACGATAACCAAAGCCTGGCTAAACACAGCAGCACTGATCCCTGCAGAAGCTTTCGGTGATCGATCAGACCGACATGATAAAGCATTTGGTTATTATTCCATTTATAAGCAACTTTCTTTTCAAAGTTGGGCTTTTCCTAGCACGTTATTAAGGCAGTTCATGATGGAGATCTTAAATTCATCACAATTTACTGATTTCTCCTGCTTATAATGCTGTCTCCTTACCTTTTCATAGGATTTTTCACAATCGAGGACATTATAAAGACACTGTATGGTAATGCACAGGTATTTCTATTTAACCGTGGTTCTTTCATGGGCCACTGAGGTGCAGCCAGTTTTGAGCCAGAAGGTTTAATACTACTGAGAGT
>VZTO01001344.1:9549-30395 GCA_013400615.1 Syrrhaptes paradoxus
GGTGGGGGTTCATTTTGGTCTGGGGGAGGAGGGGGGGATGTGGCCTCTGGGTTGGTTTTGGGTGCGGGAGCGGCCCCGTCCCGTGTGGTGACAGTTTGTGTGTGGACGTGGGGTGACCCCACCCGTGGTGGTCCCTCTCGTGGCCAAGGCGAGCGGTGGGGGGGTGGGAGCGGGGGTCTAAGGGTGGATTTGGGGCTGGTTCTGGGCCTCCGGAACCTTCCCGGCCCGCTTGGTTGGCCCTGACGAAGCGCAGGGCTGGCCTGTCCCCTCCATCCCCTCCGGCGAGCCCCCCACGGGTGACAAAAAAAAAAAAGGAGAAGGACACCCGTGGAGGGGTAAGAGCTGGGCAGCTGGGCCAACCCCTGTGGCAATTAGCGTCGTCCATCGTTATCCCTCTGCAGCCGAGCAGGCGGTGGTCCCAGGCACAGACACAAAGGTACCCCCTGGGTTAGCCCCCAGCATCTTTACCAGGTTTGGGGGGGGGACATCCCTGGGTGGGATGTCCTCTGCTGGGTGGTCCAGTGTCACCCATCCCTCCTGGGAGGGGTTTTCCCCATCCCTGCCGCAGGGTTGGGTCTGGGTGTAGCAAGGGAGGGCTCAGCGGGGATGAAATGTTGTTGTTGTTTGATGATTATCGTTTTCCTGCAGAGTCACTCTGGCTGCACGTGGTCTCGGGGACCGTGGGTGACAGTAGGGGACAACAGATGTTAGTGGGAGCGGAGTAGCCGGCATTTGTGGGATATTTTTTGCCGCAGCTGCCCCCCAGCAATGCCGCATGCCTGGAGGCACAGTTGCTGGGTGACTGTGGCATCCCAGTGCCTTGAAACTTGGAGCTGGGCGTTGTTTTTTCCGTAAATGAGACTAAGGTTCCCTCACGGGGCTGTTGGTTGTGTCAGGCTCCCCTGGAAGGGGTGAGACACCCACCAGCAAGACCCCACTCTGGGTGATGTAGCAATCCTGTTAGATCGGAAAGGGGCAGGTGCTGTTTCCCAGCACGATGAGGAGGGCTGGAGTGTCCTGGACCTCCCTGGAGACCTGGTGGCTCCTCTGAAATAGTCGGTTTCCACGTGTCCATCTATGCCACCTTCACTTCTACTCCAGTGATCCATGCTACTCTTCCTCCACGGCTCAGATGGGTGTAGGATGGAGCTTGAAGCCTTGTTAACAAAAATGCAAGAGATCAGAGGAAGCAGAAGATAGGTTTGAGCTTCCAGGTTATTTCTTTCAACCCAAAGTTATCAAAATAAGACCAGGTGATTTTAGTAGTGCCTCTTTTCCAAAATCCAGGAAGGCTTTTTGATGGTGGACCATCCCAGTGCTGGCAGGTGGGTGCTATGAGGGATGGAGAGGGAAGCATCGTGCCCTGCTTACGGCTTCTGTGACCCTGACAAACAAATATTCACGCTTTGTCTCCAGTGAGTGGAAAAACCCCCACATTTTACTGTGTTGATCCACTTTATTTTTCACTGTCAGGATGGTGAAGGCTTTGCCCTGCCCTTGCTGGTCCTGACGTTCAACAGCAAAACCTTGCGCTGGATTTTGTTCCCTCGAGCTTTGAGTAAAATTTGTAGGCTGTGGTTTCCCTGCGCTAAGTGTGTTATCTTTGGCAGAGCCATGGGCAGTGTCTGTTTTGGGAATATCAGGCTGTGCTTGTATCTAAAGCTCTTTCCCTCTGAGCTCTGTGAATTTAAGGTGTTGTGGTTAAAATGTCGTGGGACTTGTCTTTGGAAGCATTTTTTTAATCATTTATAACACCTCAGGTTGTTTTTAGGGAAAGTGGAGGAGCATCTGTTGGATGCTGCAGGTGAAGGTGATGTGGGGAAGCAACTTGTCTCAGGTGAGCTGGAGAATAAAGCCCAGCACCCAGGAGCTCGCCTGCTAATGGGAGGCTGGAGAAACCGTTTGTGGAGATGAACTGAATGGCCAGTTCTGCCTTTACAGGGGGATGTGGGAGAGCGGTGAGCTAACTGAGGGGCTTGGGCGGCTTTGACATCTTCGTTCCTGTAGCTGAGTCAGCCTTGTGCACAAATGGGATGGGAATGGTCTACAAAGGGTGCAAAATGACGTGCAAAGCATGAGAACATTCTCCAGAGTTGTTAACCCTTGGTCCAAACTGTTGAAGGGATGATGATGGTGAGGTGCTGAGCTTTCTCTTCAATGTCCCTCCTTCAGCACGCAGTCTTGGGTGAGAAAAATACTCTATTTTTTTGCTCTTTGAGCATCTTCACTTTGGCATGAAGTGCTGCGTTGAGTTCATTCTACTGTGGTTTTCTGGTGAAGCCAAATTTTTCTATGCTGCCTTTCCCTTTCCTTCTCATTTTGAGTGGCCCTCTCCAGTTTCTCCTTCCAGCCATCCTTGCTGCTGCTTGCTCTTTTCCCAGCAGGAGCAGTGTGAAATTGCGGTAGTTATCACTGTTTGAGTTTTTACGTGTAGGTCTCTGCAGAGAGGCAAGAAAACCTACATGGACCTTATTTAATTTCATATTCTTGCTGCTCAAGTGAGTCTTCGGGGTCCTGTGAGGAGGCAGAAGTATTAAGACATTTACGTTGCACATGCCATCATTAAGTTTCAGAGTTAACAGTCTGCTGCTCTGTTTAGAGTAACTCATGGTCTTCCTCAGGTTGGGGGAAGAACAACTGTTCCTGTCTCGCGTTGAGGCTTCTGGACAAGTAATCTCCATAAATGCTTTGGGATGTTTGTGTGAAACTCCTTGGAGAAGGTGCAGTTCTGCTACCTGAGTGTAATTAGTGCATTACTGAGTCAAGCAAAATAAAGGACTTGTGTAGCTAACCCGTAATTTTCTGTTTGTTTGAGAGACTGCCTGTTTTATTTTCACTGATTTATATATGTGTATGTGTGTACGTATGTAGTAATTTACAACATAGGTGCCTTGATGGTGGAGAAGTATGTTTCCTGCTCAGGACTAAAATGAGGATGACAATGGATGTTCTCAAAACTTCTTTGCATTTAACCGTCAGCGTTCTTGCTGAAAAGAGGGGGTTTGTTTCTTCCACATCTGCTGTGATTGGTCTTGGCTTGCTGGACTCTGCGTTGTCATTGTTGGTCCTCTGCAAGGTAGAGGTACCCCAGCAGTGGCCAGGAATTGGGATGGTGTCTCTGTAATGGTTTTGAGATCTTTGCTGCTTTGAGTTAGGTTTTGGAGACTTCTTTTGACTTTCCATGGACCTCTGAGTCTGTAGGGTCCACAGGTTGGCTAGGAGTAGCCTCGTGCTTCCTTCAGAAAAGCCCTTGCTCCTGTCTTCTCTCCTACAGAGACAACCCTTGGCCTCCCCTTTCTCAGTCATGGTACAGAAGGATAAAAACCTTCTTAGGTGGCAGGAGAAGCTGTGGTGACACAACTAAACTGCCTCTGCTGTCTCTGCAGGACTGAATCCTGCCATGCCTGTTGGCCAGGAGCCTTCCACAGGAGTATTTCATGACGTGCCATCATTTATTGAGGGTGGCTCCTCTGTGGCCACCAGCCCTAGCTTGGCTTCTCCTTCTTCTCCAGCATGGTTGCGTCCACGGTGCTGTTGGGTGGTGGTGGTGGATGTCATCTGCGTCTCTCAGGCGGCAGGGTGGACATGGTTATGGGTGGGATGACGTGTCCGTGGTGGGGATGTTGGTGGGAGGGGAAGTGGAGGTGGGCAGCTGTGTGGTGTGCCCCATCCCTTGGTGGCACGTCATGTCCAGGTGACCACAAGCTTCTCATTTCTTACTGGCCATTTTAATTGCTCTTAATGCAAAAAAAAAACCCAAAAAAACAACCAACCTTCCCCCTTGCTCTTGACTGGCCTGGCTCACTGGGACTGGTTTGTACACCCTGTGCCGCCCCAGGAAGTCTTCACCACCCTGGAGCCTGCCCCACGCCGAAGCAGAAGCTACAGGGAGACACACAGCTGCCACCAGCTTCCCCAAGGGCCTGCGATGGGGAACAGTTAGCAAGGTGTGTAATTAATTCTGAAAAACACTTTGGAACTAGTGAAATCCTGGAGGAGCTGTGTTGCTTAGCTTGCATTCACCAGGACCTTGGGAGAAGCTTGGGAGAAGCTGTTCTCAACCAGGTTTTTGCCATCCCTGTTTCACATTCCCATCACAGGCTCAGCTTTGCAGCGCTGGGCTTGCCTGTTGTTGTGGCTGCAGGCTGCTCCTTCTGATACACGGTCTGTGGAGATGTCATTTGGGGGCCACCAACTTCTGCAAGTGGCTCTGAAAGGTCTTCAGGTCTGAGAAAACACATCTTAGTGTTTGCTACCAGGGGATCTTGCAGGAGTAATCATGGGGGGAATTTTAAAGGATTTTTTTTTTTTTTTTGTCCTGCAGAGAAGTGTGTGCTCTGATCACTGGTGAGACTATGGTATTGTCTGGGTCTAACCAAGCCAGCCCAAAGTGGTGGTCTGCAAATGCTGGTTTGATTTTTTGCGTGCTAGCATGTCCCTGTGTCGCCTGCCCAGAAGCAAACCCCCTGGGCTGGAGGGCCCCTGGGCACCGTGTCCAGCTCCAACAAAGCCAGAGGGGATTTTTAATAGTGTGGCATCAAAGATACCAACTTGGGTGCCTGGGCAAGAGAGGAAAATAAATCAGGAAGGGTTGTGGTTGTGCTGTGACCGTCAGCTGGCATTTAATAACAGAGAAATGTTTAAGGTGGTGTTTGCTTTGCATGGTGGGAAGAGACGGGGTGGTTGCCTGCACCTGTGGGAGCTGTAGTCCCTTAAATCAGGGCATATCAGTGATCCAAGAAATGCCTCTTCCCAGCCAGGCAATTAGCCTGGAGGTGTCTGTGATTACATTTTTCTCCAGCTTGGGAAGCTGGGCTGGCAGTCTTCAGATTTGCAGCAATAATTTTTGCAGCTGGAGGCTTCACAGTGGGACATGGAGGCTCAGGGTGCTTTTGGAAATGACTTCTTTCTTTTTTTTTTTTTTTTTTTTTCCACGTGCATGTTTTGTCGTTGCGAGCTAGTAGATGAGTTGGGTGGAGTTTTCAGGGACTGTGGGGTCTCGCCACAATGGCTAAGGATGCTTCTGAGGAGGAGGAGGAGGCGGCTATGGATGTGGACGGAAAGGCAGAAGAGCTGCAGGGGACCAGCTATGACGAGGTGATGGATGGCTTTCTCCGACAGCTTTTTCCCTTTCTTTTGGGACCAGCCGTTTCTCACATCCCGAGGGCAGCTCTGAAATGAAATGCACGCTTCTGGAAAGCTCTTCTGGTGAATGGCCAGTTTTCCATCCCTCCCTGCATCCCTGCTCAGTCCATCCCCGTGCTGCCCTGGTGCAGAGGAGCGGTTTTTTTCCTGCTTTTGCAGATGCTCGGAGCAGCATCAGTGACAGGCAGGACATGGTAATCCTGTGGAGTGCTTGGTTGTCGGCAGAGCTGCAGCATCCTTCCCCATTTGGATGCTTTTAATGCATTTTTATTCACCCCAGGGTGCTGGTCCCTCTCCCTTTTTCCCAGGGTTTGGAGCGACTGTGGAGCACACATCGTCTTTCTGGAAGCTGGCTCCTTCCCAGCTGCACGGATCTGAAGGAGGATATTTGCACAGCTCTTTTTTTTTTTTTTTTTTAATATATTTGCATTACATGGGGCAAAAGATTTATTTGTCAACTGCAAACGGCCACTTTGAAGCTGCTTCTTTGTATTTCTTTGCTTTTTTTTTTTTAATTTTTTTTATTTTTACATTAACAGAAATGAGGCTTATGCACCCTGACTGGCTGTCACTCGCTATTCCTCCAGAAGCTTTTTTAACCCAGGCACTAATTTCAGCCAGATGTGACGGAGGAGTGCCGGTCTCAAAGACAGGAACTTACAGGCTGTAAGAAAAGAGGGTGAAAAAGGGAAATCCAGATTTCTTCTTGCCTACAAGGAGAGGCTGCAACAATCCTGAGCTTAAATATTATCTGGGTGCAAGCAGGTCGGTTAACTCAGAAGTAGCTTTAGTAACTCATTAAATTTTCTTTAAGGAAGTAACCCAAATCGTCTTGAACATGGGGAAGGAGGAGCTGGCTGTAGGGACGCTGCCAGGCATGGGATGATGCTAGATGACCTTTAAAGGTCCCTTCCAACCCAAACTATTCACTCTGCTGTCCCAGGACTTTGTGCTTGTGCGTGACCACCCGGCTCGCAGTGACAAGATGATTTCTCTCCAGTCTCCTGCCTATACTGGTATCCTGCCGTTCCAAAGGGTTTTCCAGCCTTCAGCTTAGCCTTGCTGTGTACCTGCTGGGGTGGATAATCAGGTATTATGCTGTTACTGCTCCTAATAGTGACATTTCACATGCTGTCACCTAAAAGCTACCGTAGGGTGTTTGCACACCAAGGAGTGGATAAGATCTGTCCCCAAAAGCTTGGCCAGGCTCTGCCCAGGCTTGCTGAGGTTCCCCATCGAGACTGAGGTCACAGCTGGCAGCTCCTGGAGGACACGAGGGAGCAACATGGTGGCTTTTTGTCACCATCAGTGGTCTGTCAACTTGCCTTGGAGCTGGAGCTGCCGTTAAAAGTGCTCAAAGGAGCCGGGGATGATGCTCTGCCCCTCTCTACCCGTCACAGCCTTTCTCATCACAGCTGCAGCATAAGGCTGCCTTTTCTGTCCCTGCCCATTCTGCCCTCACTATATACACTTGGATATTATTTTTTTTTTTAAGCAGGGGATTCTCTTCCTTTTTTGTCAGAATGATTTTTCCTTACGCTCTTCTCTATTTAAGGCTCTGGGGGAGGAAGTGACTCAGCCTTTCCCCTGCTTTGCTTTGCACAGTCATCCCTTGCTGCCGTAGCCGAGGTTTTCCTTGAGCACCCCCAGTTACACTCACTTCATTCAGCAGGAGCCTGTCTGCTTCCTCGCTGCACGTTTTGGCGGGGAAGGGCACGGTGGGGGAGGACAAGCCGTCGGCAAAAGCTTTCTTTGTGATGGGAGGATAGAAATACAGTGAGGAGGACATGTGGCAGCAGCTGCAGGTCTCCTGCTCTGCTCCATCAGTGAGCACAGACGTCTACAGAGAGGCAGGAGGATCCAGCCTAGTCATACGATAAAAAAAAATCGGTGAAATCTGATGTCACGGACTCACCAGAGAGAGAAGAGTGGAGGTGAAGGATGCCACTGATGGGAGAGGTCTGCGTGGATGATGGATGGATGATGACGCTGGCTCAGGGTAGGACTGCTGCCAGCTTGCCTTTCATGGCAGAGCTGAGCCGGCTGCTGAATACCGTGGAGAAAGCATCGCTTTTCTCTCCGCAGGGCTTTCAGACGCTGCTGCTCAGCAAGGGAGTGACTGGATCGACTGCCACTCTAAGTGACACCAGGCATTTGGCATGCCACATACTATATTAAAAACAAGTGCGTTACTTTCAGGTTAATTGTTCTCTTCTGGAAGCCAGCACAGCCGGCTGCAAACTCTCCTTTGCTTCTTTACAAAGGGGAGAAAGGAAAATAAAAAGAAGCAACTCTGGGGCCCCCTAGAACCCTTCCTTTCCCCCTCCAAAACCCGTAGACTCAAACTCTGAAAGCAATTTAGATCTGCTCAGGAAATTCCAGCGTGCTCCACTTATTCCTTTGTTTTATAAAGTTGCTGGAGTAGGAATTATCTTTGTCTCAAATTATTCTTCTCTTAAATTTTCTTTTATTACTCCCAGGAGTGATAATTTGTATGTGATGGGGTCCTTACTCGGGAGATCTTACCTCCATGGCATCAATCCTGTTCCTTTGCTGATAGTCGGCTCCCCTGGGTGGTCCCTCAGCTCCCGGGTGAAGTCTGGCTGGGAGCAGTGTTTATGTGGTGCACGTGGTGGAGTTTGATCCCACTTCCACTCGACTGAATTTCAGTGAGTGGTGAATTTTAGGGTTTCACAAACCTTTGGTAAAACGTCCGTAACTCCAGATATAACCTTATGGAAGCTCATGTGCTGTGAGCAAGGGCTTCTCTGGTGGTCACAAGATTCAAGGGTTTTCTTTGTTTTTGTTAATGCCTCATTTGGCACCAAGGATTGTGGCTATTGACATGGACCATCATGACCCTGCTGTGCTAGGTCGTTGAGGAGAACTGAAAAGCAAGGCCTTTTGGCATGGTAGGTGGTGGTCTCATGTCATGGGATCAGTGTCAGCAGAGCTTTTAATAGCTTGATAATACTATGTTTTCTGGGCAGGGCTGCACCAAGCTCCTTCAGTGTGGCTGGAGCGCCTCTAAGGTTCCTCCAGGTGTGTAGGGACTAACTGTGAGTCCTCGTATTGAACAGTGAACGTGGTTTGGTGGTAGCAAAGGAGCCCCAGAACAGGGCCTTGACTAGCCCGAGATCTTGGGGTAAGGATCACAGAGGACCCAGAAGTTACGTCTGATCTTTATTGGGATCTCTGTTGCATCAGACCCATCCAGTTCAGCTAGATGTTTCTGGAGAAGGTGTGGTAACGTTGCAGGAGGCAGGTTTCGCCAGTCCCTTGCATGACTTGGCTTCTTGAGGAGCTGTTTGCCATGCAGGATGCTCTCTCCTGGTGCTGCCAACCATAAGTACATAAGGGAAAAGGCTGGCTGGAAAGATGAAGGAGGCACTTTGTCAGGAAGCCATTTCTTTGGTCTGGTTGTCAATAAATAAGGTGATACACCAGGGACGCCGCAGATTACATGATCTCTAGTAAGTAAATGTAAACTCTGAGAATTTCCATATATTTTTACAAGAAACCCCATGAAATGAATTATAGAATCACAGAATGGTTTGGGTTGCAAGGGACTTTCAAGATCATCGAGTCCCACCCCCATGCCATAGGCAGGGACACCTCCCACTAGCCCAGGTTGCTCAAAGCCTCATCCAGCCTGGCCTTGAACCCCTCCAGGGATGGGGCATCCACAGCTTCTCTGGGCAACCTGGGCCACTGCCTCACCACCCTCACAAGATCCTTTTGTATTTTTGTGTCCTCACAGCACCTACACTCATCTCGGGCCGTATTGGCTCTCTTCTGAGTATCTCTGTCTATTGATTAAAGCATTAGGAGAAATGTCAGCTTGGAAGCAGTGGGTTTGTTTAGCCAATTATTTTAACAAAAATCAGTGAACTTTGATTCAAAGTACATGAGAAGTTGTATCTAGCTGTGCTGGAGGTCGGTCGGAGTACATAACCACATGAGGGTGTCATTCAGGAAGCTAACGAGAGGAGTTTGCCAGCTGAACACAAACGTTGTTCGTGAGGTCTTCTGCATGATGTAGGAGTATGGAAAAATATTTGTGGATACTTAAGGGGGGGCTGATGGGTTTTGGATAGTTGTGGTGGTAACTGCAGGAACTGCATGGTTGCATGAAGCATGTACAGGACAGTTGACTCTGTAGGATGCTCTCCTTGATTGAGTTTTGCTGGTATTGATCAGTCAGGGAAGGACTTACATCCTGAAGGACTTCATGGATTGGTAGAGTACTTGGCAGTTGGCTGGTGGGAAGAGCTTGCTGGTATCAGCATGCTTTGCTGGAGGAACCACTGTGTGGTCTGATGAGGCTTCACAAGAGCATCTTGTGCTGTCGGTTGGTGTGTGGGTTGCCCTGAGCCATCCATGGAGCTGACGTGGGTTGTAGGGGCAAGCGGGAATGCTGGTGAGGTATTTGCAAAGAAGCAGCTTAGAAAAAATTTTGGAGAGATCGGTGAAAGGAGCATCTGCCTCCACCATTAACAAAAGCGAGTGGTTTTTGGAAGGTGGGGGTTTCGTTCAAGTCATCATCCAAAAGGAGACTCTGAAGACCAAGAAGTAGGTGACTGGTTTCTGTCTTCTGGATTGGAGGTTGGGCCCTGGTGTTGGATGGCCAGTTTGGAGATTTGCATGGCGCAGATGGAGAGGAAGCGGAAAGCAGGGGTCAGGGCACATCCTCCTCTTTGGTCTCCCGTTCCTGTTTGCTTGGTCTAGTGTCAACCATCTGGATATGAGCTCAGTCCAGCTCTCTCTGGGGCGGTAGCTCGGGCTCTTTCCAGTCCTTAAGCCTGCCAGAGTGGGCAGAGCCAATGTCAAACCATCTGGATTTCCAGACCACTTGCCACTGGGAAGAAGTTTCTTCTGGTTTTGCTAAGCTGGAGGTCAGACCTGGTGGCTTTGTCCTGAAAGTCTGGGCTAAGGGAAGCTCTCCCTAGGCAAGATCCTGGAGTTAGTGTGGATTGAAGGGAGCTCTGGAGGTCTTCTAGTCCTGGTATGGCCAGCTTCTACATCAAACCTGGTTGCTCAAGGCCTCCTCCAGCTGAGTTTTGACGCTTTTTCCAAGGATGGAGACCACACACCCCCTTGGGTCAACTGTTGCTAACAGTCAAGGAATTTTTTTCTTATCTCCCATCGGAGCTTCCCATTCTGCAGCTACTGATCCTCAGACCTTGAGGTGAGCAGCTGCCCTGGTTTGATGGAGAAGGCTTTCTGCTGCTGGTCTTGTCCGTGTCCCTGGCATATTGCAGTTGGCTTTTTGAGCTCCTTGGAGACATCACCGCTTTCTAGCAAGGCAGCAGGTTGTGTGTGTGCCGGTGTGCAGCGAGAAGGCTTATCGCCAGCTGACCTAATTATCGTAATCTTGCTTTTCCCTAGATAGTGCAGGTTTCCTTGGCTCTCAGGAGGCTTCCCTGGTTTCTCCAAGCTGCTGTTTGATTTCTCGTCTGGCTTTTAATAATATTGTTCATTTGCTTGGACTAGGTAAGCCAGGGAATAAGGTTTGTAGCCAGACATGGCACAATACTTGTGCTTTTCCTGCTCTGATGGCCATCCTGCAGGGTTTGGTGACCCCAGACTTTTTTGGTTTCACATCACCCTTTTTTTTTTCCTTTTTTTTTTTTTTTTTTTTTTTTTTTTTTTTTTTTTTTTTTTTTTTTTTTTTTTTTTTTTTTTTTTTTTTTTTTTTTTTTTTTTTTTTTTTTTTGGTTCCCTATTCCTTGGTTTTGGGGGTTTTGTTTTGTTTTTTTTGTTCCCTATCACATTTTTTCCTTCTTTCTGCCAGACCCCTCTTACTGCCCTGCCCTCCCTGCTGCAGATTCTCCCTTCTCTACCTGCTCCTTTTCCTGTTCCTAAGGGGTTTATTTGGGTACAGATATAGGCCACTTACCTTTTAAAGGTGCCAAATTCTTTTTCCAGCAAGGCAGGGATTTGCAGCATATTAACAGGATTTAACAGGTACTTCAACATAAATAAAATAGAGCCTAGGAGAGAAAAAAATAAAAAAAAAACCAACCCAACAAGAAAATATTGCAGCTTGGGATGAGTTCCCTCCATTCATAAACTTAATTTTCTTCCTGAAAACCGGAGTTGGGAGTTATTCCTGTGCTGTCTGAAAGCCTTTGAAGTCCCGGTTGGGCAGAGAATAACTCCTTGTAGGAACAGGGCTTAGGGCTAAGCTCCCTGGTTAAACCACCTGATGCGATCAGCAGAGGTTAGCAGCACTGCAGGGGCTTGGTGGCAGAGGGTTTGAAAAACAAGTCAGCAGCATTGTCCTGAAAACCTGGGGTTTTTTTATCCCCTTGTCCTGTCTGAGATCCAGTTTGACCCGAAAGGAGCAGAAGTGAACGCAGCAGGGCATCATCTGAGCATCAGCGAGGATTTATCTGCGTTGAGGTTTCTGCAGCCTTGGGTGTTATCTTGTGCAATGCCTGATAGACTCCGGAGAGTAAATATTTTCTCCTGGGAAAGGAGGAGCTGGGAACAAACCAAAGCAGAGGCATTGCTTGGAGGATAAAGTCCAAAAGAGCTGGCAGCGGGGTTGTGCCTCGTGTCGCACCTTGCCTCCGGAATTGGGGCTGTAGTGGTCCCTCTTATTTTTGTGAGTTCCTATTTTTCCTTATTTCCCTCTTCTTTTTTTAAAAAAAAAAGAAGTGATATATGTGACACTTTCCTGAAGTTGCTTTGAGTTTCTAAAACATATGTTGATTACAATAACACTTTATTTTCTCTATCCTGGAGAGTGTCCTGGTGGATAACCCAAATTATCCTTAGATATTCTGAAATTCCTAAATATCAGAGCAAATAACGAATAATAGATGCTGACTATGTTTTTTTTCCAGTTAATTAGCCTGTAAAAAAATAATGATAGTAAGGATGGTTGTTGGGGATAAGAGGATTTTCAGCTGGGGTCAATAGTAGATATTTTTATTTCATTAAAACAGGAAAAAAAATGCTAAGTCAAAATTGCTTTGTTCAATCCAAAATGAAATATGTTTGAAAGTATTTTACACCATGATAGAGAGCTGTGGAAACTTAGCATACATCACTGTGAAATAAAAGTGAAAATCCTTTGTTTAAAAATACCAAACCCTAAAAAAAACCAAACCCAAAGGAACTTTTTCCCATATTTTTTTGCCAGTGTTTTGGCTGCGCTGACTAGACCGAAACTATTTAAAATTCACCAAGCCAAAGCTGGGCTGCTGGCAACCAAGTTTTGTTTTTTTGTTGGTTTTTTTTGTTTTGTTTTGTTTTGGTTTTGGTTTTTTGGGGGTTTTTAAAAATTATTATTTGAGTTCAACCTTTGTGTTTCTGCAAAAGAGGATTCCTTGGACACAAGGAGCAGCTGAAGGATATTTTGGGATGAACTGGAGGTTCTCCTCCCCAGTACACCAGCAGCAATGCCTGGGGCTCAGCGGGGCATCTGAATCTTGGGGTTTGGAGAAGGGACTGATGTCAAGGACACAGTCAGCAGGGCACATTGGGACGTAGGCTTGGTGGATCCCAAGGCTGAACATCATCTGTCTTGATCTGGGCCAGTCGTCTAGACTGTTGCTGCTGCTGCTGCTGGATGTAAATAGACACTCCCAAAGCTCGCTGGATCTCACCTGCGTCTCAAAACAGGTCGGCTGTCGTGTCCTCAAAGTACCTGTCTCTCCCTTTACATTGTGTTAATGAAAACACCTCCCTGTCCTCTGCCCGCCTGCCAGGGCTCAGCCGAGTTGTGCTGCTTCATTTACCTCTTATTAATCAAACCCAGCAATCCCCTGGGCCATAAACGTAGCTGTGCAAATTCTTGCAGCATCTTACCCTCTGAGGCTGGGCAGGCTGCTCTTCTTCCCATCCCCATCGCTGGCTCCTTATCACCCCTTACTTGCAGGAATTTATCAGGGGGATAACCAAAGGGGGAGTGGGGAAGGGATTTTTGGGGGGATACATGGCTGCTTTGTGCCTGCAGAGTATCCAGAAAGCAGATAGTCTGGGAGTGATTGTGAAAAAAATGCACTTCAAGCCTCAAAAAGGAGGCTGGTATCCAGCCAGTAACTTGTGAAAATTCCTGTCTGGGGAGGTGCTTTGCTTGGTATTTGCGGGGCTGCTTCCTGGAGGGAGGTGTTATCTCGGTGAATTGGTTCAAGCTGTCTTGTGAACCCCTGTAAGAATATGCAGGAGATCCTTGTAGGCTGAAAAATGGATTTAGGGTCTACAAGGACATCTTCTCAAGCTGTGAGAGCTCTCTTAGATGATGCCCTTTGCCCAAAGCGGTCTCAGGGAGGCAGGTTTAATTTTGGATGGTCCCTCTGGTTGGAGTGAGAATCTTTTCTCTGAAATTCAATCACTTTTCTAGATGGAAACCTGCTGTCTAGACTGTGTCTGCATGGCCAGGAGCTCAGGAGGACACCATGTCCAGCCCTGGGGGACGAGAAAGCTTTGGCAACCAGCTCAATCCTGGATCAAAAACCTGTCCTTAACTGTGCGACGGTCAGGCGCCTTGCTGGGTTGTGTGCTGGCCTCTGTCCTTCTTTCCCAAGCAGAAGGTTCAGCGAGTAGATAGGATGTTGGAGATGCCACTCGTGACTTTTTCCCTGTCTTTGCAAGCGGCTGCAGCTCTTATATTGGTATATTTAAATCTAGAAAAGGCCAGAAGCAGGGACAGCGGTCCTGGAAATCTCAACTCTTGTGACAATGATGTCCTCATTCCTTGGCCAGCTCTGTGTCACGCTGGTCCTCCTTGTGTGTGCCGTTCAACACCGACCCCACAGGGTTCCCTGTCCCCTTGTGCTTCCCCAGGGGTTTGTTTGCTTCACCACCTCTTAATTTATTATTATTAGACCAGAAGTGTTATGAGGGAGGGACATCTTTTCCTTCTGCTTGTACAGAAGTGATGATTTTCCCAGTTTTTGTTATTTTCCACTATAGTATGTAGAAGATCTCATTGATGACGGTGCCATGGCTGCTGCCTGTATGGGAACTGATGAAGTCCACAGCTGACGCTCCCAGGGTGGCCGTGGTGTAAAATCCATTCTGCTGCACGTTTTGTAACTTCGACATTTAAATGCAGAGGAGGAGCGGGGGTCCAGGATCCAGAGGCAGATTTTGGAAGGTTTGTTTGTGGGTGTTGTTGGGTGGGGGTTTTTTTTAAGCACTGAAGGAAATTAGAGATTCAGAAAAATCTCTGAATATACTGATCTGTGCATGGAGTCGTTCAGATGAGTTTAGCTCAGTGAGGGGCATGGTAAGTTGTTTATTTTCCCTTTCCTCTGCAAAGTGGCAGAGGTTTACTGGATGATTTTTCTTTCTAGTTCCAGTTGAGCAGCTCATTAGGCAGAAGGCATATAGATCCCCTATGAGCGAGACAGGCTTTGGTCGTAGGGAATTGTCTGTCCTTGAAATCTGCTCCTTGGTTTGCTCACGTAACCCAAACCCAAACATCACTGGATCCGAGGCCCGGAAGGATTGTTCCCCTTATTTGGAGCAGCAGGATCCCGGGGATGATTTACTTTTCTCCATTGCTGATGGTGCAGAAGGTGTCTGATGCTGCAAAAAGCATCTTGTGTCCTCATTCCTATTTCATCTTTCACAAAGACCTTGAGTAGGGGGGGCACCTGAGACTCTCCTGCCCCCAACTTTGTTGCGCAGGAGACCTTAATTTCCAAAAAAAGAGGAAAGCCATGATGAAGGGAAGCAATTGGTGGGGCTGGAGGTGAGATTCCATGAGGAAGAGAACCTCATGAGGTTCAACAAGGCCAAGTGCAAGGTACTTAAATACTTCAAGTGGGCTTAGAAGAAGGATGGGGACAGACTTTTTAGTAGGGTATGTAGTGACAGGACAAGGAATAATGTTTTTAAACTGAAAGAGGGGATATTCAGGCTAGATAGAAGGAGGAAATTTTTCCCAGTGAAGGTGGTGAAACACTGGCACAGGTTGCCCAGAGAGGTGGTAGATGCTGCATCCCTGGAAACATTCTGGTTCAGGTTGGATGAGGCTTTGAGCAACCTCACTGAGTTGAAGATGTCCCTGCTCATTGCAGGGGTTTGGATGAGATGACCTTTGAATGTCCCTTTCCACCCAAGCCGTTTGATGATTCCCAGCAGGAAGGACCAGCTGGCTCTTCCCAGCATAAAATCCCATTCATCCTTCGGGACTGGCAGCGCCAGCATTTTTGGCTGGTGGCCAAGGTGTGTCCTCTGAATGCTGTTAAAAGCTGGTGTAGGGATGCAAAAATATTATTTGCCAGCAAACTACGGGCACGGTTTATCAAACATTAAACCCCCTCTGCGCCTGTCCCACTGCTGACTTGGGGATGCCGCTCTTGCCCCATCCCTCGCCACCGGCAGCGACCTGCGGGATGGATTATTTCGACAGGTTGACATCTCAACTTAGAGTCGATGTATCTTTTAGGATTAGAGGACTTTTCACAGCCCACGTGCCCATTATATTGCCTGGGTGCCCAGAAATAAAAGATTTTACTTTCTGATAATGGTTTCCCTTCAGTTATTTACAAAAGACGGTACGTGGCGGCTGACGCCGGAGCGTGAGCACGTGGTCGAAACGTGCGATTGCAAAGTGTGTGGATCAGCTGGTTATTATAATGCTTTTATTTACAACATAGGGGTGTACGTATTCAAGCTCTTCTGGCCAGACAACATCCTTTGTTCATGATTTCTAGCATAATTCCTGCAAACATTGTGTCTTACCCAGCCTGCGGGTGCGATGCTGTTTGCTGAAACAGTGCAGCTCCAAAGAGGAGACTGTGGAGCACATGTGAAATCTGCAGTTTTTATTATTTCTTCAAATATTTTTATTTGTCAACATTTCCTTTGGAAAGGTGAAAAATAACAAGGATAAGATGTAAGTGGGCTCATGTTCCATTAGCTTTTAGTAGAAGAAGGGGAATGTGAGTTTTCATGACCCTGTTTCAGGATTTTGTTTCCAGAAGTGCTGATGTATTTCCACAGATTGAATTTGTATAAAAATCATGGGACAAGGAGCACACCTTGCTCTTGTGCTGCAGCCAGAGTGATGCTCCAGTGGACCACCTCCTCCATAAATCCACCTCCGTTCACCTCCTGAAGTTGAGACAGTGGTTTTATTACCTGTCTGCTGGATTTTCCTTTATTTTTCTGGCAACACCTGTCACAAGCCAAAGGTAACATCTTTGCCCTGGGCAAGGAAGCCCATCTAGTGGGAAACTACTCCAACCTTGTGCACAGATTTGACACACTAAAATATTTTGTGTTTCTAAAAGCAATGAGGCTTTCATTTTGGTTTCTTTTTAAAAGGAAAAAAAACCCAAACAAACAGATCCACCTTCCAAGCGCAAAAAAAATCCTTGTTGCAGTGAAGCAAGCTACGTGATAAATTATTGTCTGCTTGAGAACAAGGGATTTCTGGCTTTCCGGTTCTTTCCTTTCCTTGCTGGATCACTGTGTCACGGTGGCTGGTTTGGGTTGGATTCTGTGACCTTTTGCACTTGTTTCCTGGCTCTCTCCTTCCCTCCCTGCCATTTATTTCCGTGTTTATGTTGATGGCTCTGTTTCAATGCACAGTGGTGTTCGCCTGCTCTGTGGCATGCCAGGCTCGTGGCTGGCACTGCAAGGTGGCAGCTGTTGGGCTTCTCTCCTGTCACTTGGGCTTTTCTGCATCACCAGGTACCAGAAACCAGACCAGAGGGATGATGAAAGGTATAAAATGCTCAGCCAGCCATGGATGTACCAGTATCTGAAAAACCCAAGGCTCGCGCCAGCAGTGGTTTTCAAAGGTGTTTACATTTGAAATAGAAAAGGATCGGATCTACAATATAATAATTTATATTGCTGTGCTTGATGTTTTGGAAAAATACTGGCTGTGGAGCAACACATCCAACCCAGACACGCGATGCTTCGTCTGTGCTCGTGGAGATGCAGCAGTACCTGGATGCGGGGAGTCAGGGTTCATCTCGATTGCTTTCCTTTTCCATAGTAACCGTTCCTGAGGTTTGCTGGATACAAAAGCCGCCTGCCAGCAGGAAAGATAAACTGCTCGTTTCATTCACTGAGATGTTCTCACCGCTTTGGAAAGCCACATTGCTAATGACTTCTTGTTGGAAATGGGCTGGGTTAGGAGAGAGAAAATATTGCTGCTGAAGGAGCTCATTAAAAGGAGATGCTGGGAAGTGTGGCTGTGCTGATAGGCAGGACTTCAAACCCCAAACGCAGACGGTCAAAGGTCCTTCTGCCTGTACTGCTGCCAGAACATGAGCTGGCAGACGATTATTTGCAGAGTTAAAGCATGCAGAGGGTTTCTCCTGACCTGAAGGCGCTGATAAGAAGCAGATAAGAAGTTGGAGAGTTGTCCTGCACCAGCAGGTCTACACAGTCAAAGCATCTTCACCTCCAAGGTCTGGGGCTGAAGGCATCTGCTTCCCCATGCACGTCGGCAGTGAGTTCGGAAAGGCCAACGTGGAGAAGACGGAGGGCAGACAGTGTGATGGAGGTGATGATGGAGGGTTTGACCGTGTGTCGTTCCTCTCTGCCCAGCCCCAGAGAGGCCCTGGGCAGAAGAAGGTGTCATCTCTATGAGAGGTGATGTCCAGCAGGTCTTTGCTGTAGGGAGTGAAGAGTAATAGTGTGGGCTTGGGAGGCTGGACAAGAGGCATGAACATTGGCGTTGGTTGCTCATGGGGCAGGATGTGGTGTCTGCTGGTTGGAGCTGGGCTGAACCCTCTCCCTGGGTCTTGCTGGGGGTCTTCTCAGTTTGGCTTTACCATCATCTTGTGCAAGCACAGATAAATAAATCTGTGGGCTGCTGGAGTGCTTCTCTGTTCATGTCCCAGGTGTCTCAGAGCAGAAGGAACCTGCTGGATCACAGCAGGATTTAAAATTTGTTATAAACCCCCCAGGGAGAGCAAACATGAGAAGGACGCTGGATGTCCTACCACAGAAGACTTCAGAAGGAGGTGGTTGTGTTGGTACGTGAAGAATTTGCACCACAGCTGCCTTTTATAGGAAGCATCCCTTGTTCCTAATGAAACCTGGGATGATAGATGACGAAAAAAATGTTTTCAGTGATCTGTCAGGGCAGCTCTGGAGCCTGTCACAGCCTGCCTCTCTGGCGGCTGGCCTGCGGTGGCTTTTCTGGGGAATAAATCTTCTGCAGAGAGAGGCTGTGCTGCGTTCCTCCTGCCCTGCGTTGTATTCAGAGAAACAGAGGATTGGCATGGGAACTTTTTCAGCATTTATCTGGAGGATAAATAAGGAAGAGACATGGGTTTTCCAGCTGTGGTGCCCTAAGTGAGTTCTGCCTGAACTGTGTATTTTAGAGATCTTTTCCAATCATCTTACCTAGATGTCAGGATTGACTATTAGCTCCTGGAAATGCAGTTGGGGGATAAATCCCCTTCCAACTTTTGCTACTGGTGTGTGTGTGATAGTGTGCTGCTCCTGGTTCTCTTCTCTTTGAAGCCCACAACCTTCAAAGAAGCTTGTCCTGTGTGAGAAGGCATTTTAGGCTTTTAGCATCCATCCAAAGGAAGCAAAAAAATGGCAAAACCGACCTCTTGGTTTCTTTTGCTGATGCTCAACCAGGTTGGACCTTGGGTAAGAGCAAGAAGGTGTGCGGTTGTTGGCTTAATGGTATGTTAGGATGTCACAAATACCATAAAACTCACAAATGTCATAAAAAAATGTTTGTACTTATTGAGTTAATTTGTTGGATTAAGGGTAAAACTGCATAGTTGTTGTAAACTGTGTAATCTTGCTAAAGGAAGAACCCCGTTTAGATCACTCTTTAAAATTACAGCTATTAATAATAATTATACATTACAGTAACGCTGATAATTATGAAGTTATAATAAACAGTTTGTACATCTGTTGACTTATATCTGCCGCTGATTCCATATTTTATGGTTGTAGTAATAATGAGCATGGCATGGGCTTCGTAGGAAAGGTTTGGAAGATAATTTTCAGACTCCCAAAACCTACAGACTTTGTGCTTTGGGAAAGTAGAGAGAGGAAGGGAGAACATGAAAAAAAAAGTAGATTTGAAGTTGATCTCTGTTAATTATCATTAAGGAGTGTATCTGGGGTCTGGGAATTCTTCATGGTAGGCGTTATGCCAACACAGATGCAAGGGATCACTGCTCCCTGAACAGCTCTCAAGAACATGCTCAATTTGGGAAAGCATCAACTGCTTTGATGCTCAAATGTGGGTTTGGGTTTTTGTTTGAAAACCTCTTGTTTGTACATGTTTTGAGGGTGAGGTGAAATGGGAAACCTCCTTGAGGCACAGAGGTTTCTCTTCTTGCGGCACCAAGAAGACCAGGAGACCATCCAGCCCGTGCCAGCTTCCCAGCAGAGAGGGTTAATTTTGGAAAGGGAGAGAAGGTTTAGCATTAGTCAGACATCAGCGTGGAGATTAAACCTTTGCAGATGGACTTGAATCAGTCTGAATGTAGGTGACAGCTTCCCTTCCCCTCCTTCCTCCTGCCAAGAAAGAAGGTCCACTGTTTGAGCTCCAAAATCTGTCCCTCTTGAAGGGCCATGCAGAGGAGGCTTTCTTAAAGTGATAAAGTGCTTGATCATCTCATGGAACCAAAAACCATTCAGGTTGGAGAAGACCTGGCCAAAGCAGGGTCAGCATCAAGTTTGGGTGGTACCCCTCTGCTGTGGTGGACAGGCACGCGTGGTCCTAATGATGAGCCCCAACATAAGAAGGGACCATGGTCAGAAGGAGAATTCAAAAGAAGAATTCAGAAAAAAGGGAGGTGGTCACTACCAGGGCGTGCCAGGAGATGCCACGAAGTCAAGATGTTCCTCCTTATTGTAGAATCATGAAGGTTGGGAAAGACCTCAAGGATCATCAAGTTCAACTGTCAACCCAACACCACCTAACCCACAAACAATCACCTGTGTTGGGTGACGGTGGCACATTGGCAGTAGTCCTGGCACAGCCGGCATGCTGGGATGTCTGCACTGGGTCATTACAAGGTTCACACTGACTTGGTGCAGACTAAGCATCTCGAGAAGATTACAGACCATGACTTGTTAGTCTTTTTTTTTCTGTTATAAGTGTTAGATGTCACCCAACTGGCTGTTCATGCCTGGACATCTGCTCTAGGGATCTCTGTGTATGATGACGATCCTGTCCCAGGTGTACGTGGTAACTCATCATCCTTAAACGTGGAGGAGTTGTTTTCCTGCTAATTTTGGGTTTCCTTTTGAGAGAGGTGAAGGTGCAAGATCACTTGGTTTTAGAATTTCCGACTAGAGACCCATAAATATCTCAAATACATGGTTTGTGCTCGTTTTCTGGACTTGGTGAACCCCCATACAAAGCCATGAGAGCCCTTGCTCTGCTTTATGCTTTGTCATGGGTGTTCAACGGGGAGCATCCCTGGGGTAGAGCCCTGGGCTTGGTTTCCTCTAGTGCCACCTTCAAAATTAAAAAAAAAAGAAAAAAAAAGGCAAAACCCCACCAATATCAGCTGTTCCCTACCCACGTGGTCATCTCCCCATGCCATTCTGTCCCCCAAGACTCATTGCAGCCACTATTCTCCCAACTCTTTCTTTAGCACTTTCTGTTTAATAATTGGTGTTTTCTGTTTGATAATTGACACTAATTAGCTAAAAGGGGAGAAGCATGCCCTCCTCCAGGGCACCATGCTCTCTGGGGCTCCTCTTTTTTTTGGTCTATTTTTTTTCCTTTCTCATTTTTC
>VZTO01001344.1:30445-52809 GCA_013400615.1 Syrrhaptes paradoxus
GCTAATGTATGCTATTGATCTGTATAACGAGCCGTTTTGACAGCCCAGGCACATTTGGGAATAATTCCTTGAGCAGATGAAATCCTCAGGCCAGAACTGCTCGTTCTCAGCAGCTTCCAAATGAAACCACAATTGTTCAGAAGTGACAGATGAGAAATAATTCAGGAGCTGGAAATCACACGGGCTGGGAACAGATTTATTTTTTTTTTTTCCCCCCTTCCGTTCCGGATGGCAAATGACTCACTCTGAATTTGCTTCGTAATTTTTTTGTCTCAAAACAGACTGTAAATCCCAGTTTGCGCTGAAGGAGAGGGTGAGGGATGAACTCTTGGCGTCCTGCAATGTGGTAGGAGCTCTTTTGTTTTCTCCCTCCTAACCAGAGGGAAGAAGAATTTTGAGTCTTACTGCAAGACACTGGTCCAAAGCTTAATTTATATACAAATATGCCCAGCACAGGTACAGGAGCTGATTTTTTTTTTTATTTTTTTTTTAAGATGTGAGTTTCCTTCAACCATGAAGAAGTAGGAAGGATGAGAGAGAGGTTGGTCCCAGCTCCCTCTGCAGTGGTTGGGGACAGTGGGGATGCTGAGCACCCTCCCCATCACTCACCCCAGCTTCTCTGGATGGGAGATGCAGATCTTGGAGTGAACTCAAAGCCAGCACCTGGCTGATGGCTGAAGGAGGGGGTGTCAGACCCCCAGAATCATAGATTCATAGAATGGTTTGGGTTGGAAGGGACCTTGGAGATCATCTCTGAATAATCCCACCTCCCACAGCAACAAGTCCCAGAGGTTTTATGTCACGTGGAAAATAGTTTTGGTGGCTCTTCTTGTCCTTCTTGCTGTTGTGGGTTCAGCCCATGTTTGCAAACTGAGCAGCTCCTGTACCAGGAGAAGAAACCTCCCAGGAAGCGTAGCAGTGATGTGTTGAACCTGGAGTGCTTCCCTCTACGATGATTGTCTACCCCAGCCGTGCTGGGCCTCGATTTGAGCGTGCACATGTGAAATCTAGCGTTTCCCCGGAACATCAGGTTTATTTTCCGTGCACGGAGCAGTGAGCAGTGTGTGGTGGCCCGATGCGTGCCAAAGCTTGGGGTGTGGTGTGGTCCTCATGGGCTGGAAGCTCTTGCGTCAGCCATATGCTATGCAGCCACTAGATGTACAAACTGCAGCTTCTTGCTCCAACCTGGACTTTGGGAGTCTTGTAAACCTTAAGTCTTGTTTGAAGGAGCATCCATGGCCACTTCCATCAGGGTGAAGGTCTCCTGGTGCTGTTTCCACCTCAGGAGACCACAGGAGGACCTCCTTGTGTTTTTTATCTGGGGTGGATGCAGTGGGTCATTGCATGTAGCGATCACGGGAGCATCCATCTGAACATCATGAGAGATGCATTTGAGGTTTCATCGGTTTTTCTTCAAACACCTTCAGATGATCTGGATGTCACCTGTTGATGTCCTTATGTCTTTATTCCCTGGTTAAGGGACAACTGCGGGTTTTACAAAGGTTTTTAATTTGCTATGTGGATCGGAGAAGATGAAAGTGGTTTCAGTTGAAGAGGTCTATGTGGGGCGGGGTATCTGTTCTCATGAGTTGACTTTGGAGAAGGGCTGGGGATGTGGAAAGGTCTGGCTTGGTTTTGCAGCAGAACTCTTAATTCCTCGCTGATCTGCGCCCTAAACAAGACTATCCTAATAGGGTTTGCAACATAAGCCCTGGGATAACGGCTTCTTTTTCTGCTCGCTGTAATCTAGGTGTAGATATTTAGGAAATGGCTGTGCTCCTGGAGCAGAGACTGGATGGAGAGATAACCTGGGCTGTCAGGACACTTGGGTACCTGAATCAAGCCTTAAAGCCAATGATTTTAATTGTATATACGTCTGTTTTTATTTGCACAGCCGCCTTTTCCTCCTCTACTCCCTATTTTGACTTTAATGAGTTAAAACCAGAATAATTACTGATTCAGGCTCCCGTCTCTGAAGGTTCGTGTCTTGGCTGGGCTGTCTCCTGGTTTCCCAAAGTCACTTTGCATCCTGAAGGTGCTTTATCTTAAAAGCACCGTAAAGCCCCTACGTCTTCTATAGAGCCATTCTCCTGCAGAGAGAGAGGTTTCAAAAATAGATCCTGGTGTGATCTGTGTTTTACCACCACGTGCAGACCTCCTCCTCGCTGGACTGTTTACAATCACGCTGTTGACTCAGCATCATTTATTGCTGCCGTCCTAGAGAATCGTTTCAATCATCCTCTTCCTCACACCCCTGTCCATCATCCCCAGCTTATCGCCCTTGTCCAGCACAGCTAGTGCTCTGGAAATTTGAAATTTAATTTTAAATTTTAATTTTTTTAAATTTATTTTTAATTTCCGTTCCTCTTGTGCATGTGTCTGGAGGTTTTCAGTACTTTGGGTGTTAAGAAGGAGCACAGGCAAAATGTCTGTTGTTGTACTTAGATGTAGGAATTTTTCAGAAATTGGACTTTTTTTTTAATGTGTGCACGTATGGATATTCTGAATGTGACCACTTGGGATTATTATAAATTTTATTGGAAATGCAGATGTACAGCAAAAAATATCTTGCCTGTGGTAACTTGATAGGCTTTGGTGTCTTTAAATTTTTTTTATAATTACTTTATAATTATTGCTTTCTCAGGCCCCCTCCGTTCTCGGCGTCTCTCCTGAAGGGATGGAGAACTCGTCGGTGGCATCGGCCTCCTCGGAGGCGGGGAGCAGCCGCTCTCAGGAGATCGAGGAGCTGGAGCGTTTCATTGACAGCTACGTCTTGGAGTACCAGGTCCAGGGGCTGCTGACAGATAAAACGGAGGGGGACGGCGAGAGCGAGAAGACGCAGTCCCACATCTCACAGGTGGGCAAAGGGCACAGTATGGGGTGGGAGAGGGGCTGGGGGACACCGGTGGCTTGTCACCTGAGGCGTGTCCAGCTGAAGCAGCTTTTTGAGCATTGGAGTGTAGAGCAGGACATCATAAAAGACGGGATTTGGCGCAGCTTGCATGTTCAGCCAGGTATGAGGTCTCCAACCTGTTGGTAGAGGTCTTCTGCCAGCTGGGTTTTGTTTTTCCATGGTCGCAAGGTGCATGCCCTGAAGCTTTTTGACTTTTCCGAGATTCCCATTTATAAATTAAAGACATTTTAATTAAGGGTGTGTGTCTCCATCCCAAACTGCTTCAGCGGGCTGAAAAAATTCCGAGGGGATTGGGAAGAGCTGCAGGGGCTGCAGTGGTGGGATGCTCGGTGGTGAGGTGTGCTCCCATCCATCTGCACAGGGGTGTCCATGAAACAACCAAGACCAGAAAATTAATCAAAAGCCCCAAGTGATCCCCAAAAGTGTGGGTTTTGTGGGCATTTTAATGTGTGTAATCTTCAGGACAAAAGCTGCTAATTCTTGTGACTGCTTACATACAATTTTTGCATTAAGATCCTTGGTTTCAACAACTAATTCCATCTTCCAGTTGTGGAAATGGGATTTGAACTTTCCTCCATGGCCTACGCTGAAAAATAGGAGCTAGTGGGGTTTTTTAATGTTAATTCTGGGGATGCTGCCTTTAAAGACAGGTTTTATTTTAAAAGGAGAATGCATAATGAAAGATCTGAATGTTCATCCCTTTAATTAAACCTCTTCTAGAGGCATCTCAATTTAAGCAGCTAAATGTGGTTGTACCCCGGACAATTGGTGTCCACATGGAATTGGGATTACTATGTGAAACACCAGCAAAATGCAGTGTTTCATATACTTAGGGCTATACATTGAACAAGAAGTGAGGATGAGATTTTACACATCACCTGCTTTATCAAGCCATCCTTAAGGGATGCATTAAGAAAGAATTACCTGTCTCACAAAGATATTAATTTTCCCACCTTGTACCCTGGATTTGTATAATAAATAATCAGGAATTTTTATTTCTGGTTTTCTCTTCCCAATCGCTTCTTACCAAAGCAAGGAATAAACACGCATGTATCCTGCAGCTCACTGGAGTAACCCTGGGAACCAGCCTGACTGAAGGTGACATATTCCCTCTTAAAGAGAGCTGGAGGAAAAAAAATGAGTTTGTGGTGCAGGCACTAAACTGAGACCAATAAACTTGTTTTTAACTGCAAGGTTCTGCTGGCAACTTAATCTTTAGCTTTGGGCAACTTGCTTAATCTGTCTGTGGTTGGTTTCCATGTGGCTGTAATGTTGTTTTCCCTGCCTGAGAGAGGATAAATCCACTCAGCCACCTGTGTGAGATGCTTGGATGGTACCACATCCCTGGATTATTGGCCACTCTGGGTCTCAATCCTGAACCCAAGATCAAATCCTGGGCTAGTAACTGGGGCTGTGCTCCCTCCCAGCTTCTCCTGTTTGCAGACAGCCAGAGAAGCTGAAGGACCTTGTCAGCCGCGTAAACATCACTTTTTATCAGCTTTCTTCTTCTAGCACAAATCCAAACCACAGCCTCTTGCCGGCTATTATGAAGAAAGTTAACTCTGTCTCTGCTTAACCCAGGACAAATGTGGAGTCACAGAATGGTTTGGGTTGGAAAGGACCTTAAAGATCATTGAGTTCCAACCCCCTGCCATGGGCAGGGACACCTTCCACTAGCCCAGGTTGCTCAAAGCCTCACCCAGTTTTCTTGGTACATCAGCCTTGGTGATGGCACCTGAGCAGTGAGTGTCTTTGGAGCAGCCAAGTGCTTCCAGGATGAAAGAGCTCAAAAATCAGGTTGGTCACCAAAGTGGAGTCTCAACTTTGTTGGTTGGTGACAAAATATTATTAAACAGCATCTTCTATGTCTGCTTGTTTTATTTTTTTTTCCTCCCAGTATGACATAACCCTTCATTTCTTTGGGGGAAAAACTCCCAAATTATGCCAAATTGAATTATTTTGGTGGAGGCACCTTGCTGTTAAACCCTCGGGGAAACAGTAGGTCATATTCCAGAGCTGCTCAGCTCTGCCATGGGATGTGCTGTCCTGAACCCCCGCTATGGCTGCGAAGTCCCCTGATGCCCATGTCCTTCACCATGGGACGAAGCTGGTATGACAGCAGGGCTGCCGTCCAGGCTGCACATCGCAGCTGCGGCGTTCGGCGGTGGCCAAACCTGCAGCTTTGACCTCTGTTTTGTTTAAAATAAAGACTGTTGGCAGCTCAGGACTCACATCTGTCCCTGCAGTGAACAAAGTTGGGAAAAGCAGAAAATTCCCAACTTTTCCTGGAAAAGAGTGATCAAGTTAAGCTGCCCTGGTGCATACAAGGTGCCTGAGATACCAAACAGCATTGGAGTCTACAAGGAAATACTGGCGACGGGTTTTACTGCAACGCATCATGTCAGGTGCCTTCCTGCAATTGTTCCTGCGTCTTCCCTCTGCTCACCATCAGCGGGTGGAGCGTTGCCAAGCTAAAGCCTTTGGGATCATCCTCAAAAAGGGAGGGGCCGCAAGCATACAGCGATGCCCGTGGCTGGATGGTGTTTGCCGTGCGCTGACCCAGCAGTTTTCCCCAGCCCAGCTATTATTTTACACAATCTCTTTTTTTTTTTTTTTTTTATCCCTTTTACAGTGGACGGCGGATTGTAGTGAGCAGCTTGATGGCAACTGTTCCCCATCCCGAGGGAAGGGCTCGTCGTCTCATGAACACAATCAGGTAGGGGTTGTGTTTAGCTCTTCCTCACCAAACCTTTAATTTTGTTCTTGTACCGCCTCATCTGGCAGCACAGATCCTGCCTGTACTGCCAGCTTTCCCTCTCCCACGGCAAGGGAAACCTGTCCCTCTGCTCAGCTGTGGAAAGCTCGCTCCCACTGAAACCACAGGAGATGGGCAACATCCCAATGTGCGGATGGATGCTTTGAGCAGGATGCAATAAAGGGGGAAAATATTGAGTGTCTCATTTATTCCCAATGAGCTCCTTGTTGCCACCTGTGCAGGGGATCTTTTTTGGAGTACCAAAGCTGACCTGGAAATATGGGATGTAGCTAGAACAAGGGATCTTTGTGGAGCTGTGCGTCTTGGTTATGTGCCTGCTGGGGTTGTAGGTGCATCACAAGGGTGGTGTTGCAGGGAAGAGGATTAAATAGCTGAGAGGGTGAACTGGGAGAAGGAAAATCACATGTTCTGAGAGCAGGTGTTGGGTTTGTAATGACAGAAGCCAGGTGTGAGTTGGTTTTGGTGATTGTACGTGGTGTGAACATCAGTGAAGGGTACCTCCCAAGCGTTGCTAGTGTCGCTGGAAGCAGCTGTCTCTCCTCTGTATGAGCACTGACGTGGGAGAGGGTTGGCAAGGGCAGAGGCATGGGTTTGACTGTTGTCACCATGAGACCATCAGCCCTGTAAGAACAGTGTTTGTCCCAGGAGATATGAGACTGAGCCAGCTGCAGGAAAGGGTGACGTGGCATTTGTGGCTGGTGGATGTCCCTTCTGGAGATGAGGCTTGAGGCTGGTGGGTTTGGTGCTCTTGCCCTGCTTGATGTCCTCCAAGCTTCAGTCCCGTGCGTGGGATCCTTGAGAAGAAGCCTGGGAGCCCCTTGCGGGGTGGTACAAGAGGCTGTACTGTTTTGAGCACGGCTTCTTCCCACACAAAGCCATGCTGGAAGCCGCTCGGCTGCAGGATGGGGACTCCGGTGTCCCTCCCTGCCATGTACCTGGATGCAAGGATGCTGGGAGCATCTGTACAAACACCTGCACAGAACAAAGGCGTGATCTTATTGTGTAGGAAGGTGCATGCTGTACTGAGATGCTGCTGAACCTCTGAAGGTGGCAGCCGGAATTGTGGATTTAATTTATTGTAGCTTTGATCTTGCTCTGAAATATTCAGCAGCAAAACCCCGGCTGGGCTCCCTCCCACTGCTGCAGCCAGCTGCTTGAAATTCAACTGTGAGGCTGGATGTTTCCATCGAGCCTCCCTGAGTTGCTCGGCGTGTTTTCCCTGGGGAAGAAGGTCCCTGGCTCCTCACCCAAGGGCTCAGCTGACTTGCCAAAATCTCGTGGGTACCACAGGACGATGCAGGAGTCACACGCGAGTGATGCTTTCCTGACTCCAAACAACACAGACCTGACATCTTCCATCTACCTTGTGCTGTGCTCTCTTTTGTTTCAGCTTGTTTCATCCTGTTTTTATTTTTGTCTTTTTTTCTTTTCTTTTTTTTTTTTTTCCCCTGGGCACGAAACCTATTTGAATTCCTCCAGCATGGAGCTTGTTTTCCATATACAAATAGCATTCACTGATGCCTAGGCTGTTTTCCCTGCATTTGGGCTCTCTCCCAGCCTGCAGCAGAGCTAATAATTATCTCTCTCCATGTTGGGCTTCCTTTAACAGCAAGTAACAAATTTTCTTTGGCACCAAAGAGGAGCTGCAAGCTATTGTTCTTCTGTCCAGGCAAGCGTTTCTCTTGCTGTTGCTGATATATGAGCGAAACGCTGCTGGTGAGGAGTAGGTTCAGTTTATTACCATTTCTGGCTCTTGATTTTTCACTAGTAGCTTTAAATATTTTTTAAAAAAAATCGTTAATAAGGTGTTTGTCTTGAATGTAAATTATCAATCATTTTTCAAACCTGCTAAGGAAAAGCTGGCTAATTATTTCCCCAAGGGATGTTAAGGGGTTTTTGTTGTATTTTTTTAATGGATTTGGAGGGGTTTGGTTTGAAAATCGAATTCCTGATTTTCCTATTTTATTTCCAGCTGAGATTTCTGCGTTGCTGGTTGTGCAATAAGGCACCGGTCTGAGTTGAAAAATATTTGGATGAGAGCTTTCTGCTGGCTTCAGCTTCTGTGAAAATGTGGGTTATGTGTCAGTGACCGTGATACGCCTCACACAGTTCTAACCCAATGATCAGAAAGGGCATTTATATGGAAATCCAGGTTACTCCTGAAAATATATTCAGCATCTGGTTCCTTTTCTGGGAAAGCAGAGTAGTCTAGGGCCACATTTTCAAAAGTGATTGGCTTCCTAAAGGTTATAGGGGAGCCCAAAGTGAAGCTGAATTTCCCATGCCTGGAAATCCCCCTCTGCATCCCTAAGTACCTGATGCCTTTGAAATTCTTGTCTCTGGGATCCAGCAAGGTTAAGGCAAATAAATATTATTATTATTATTAATAATAATAATAGGTGTAATATGTATTTATTTAGACATTTGTATATAAATATTTGTGTATATAAGCATCCACAGGATGTTGTATAAGTGTGGGGCTGAGAGCAATTCCTGGATAAAGTGCAATTTAAGGGTAGTAATAAAATGTCTTGATACAACCTGCAGTCCAGGATATTCCAAAATTCCTGGTTTTCCAGCGTCAGGTATCTCTGGGAAAGACCACACCATGCTTGCTCTTGCACTCCTTGGTGAGATATCCGCTTAGCAGCTGTGGGGGACTATTTGGGGGTCAGTGCCTGTAGGCTGGCATTTGTGTGTCCCATACAAAGCAATTGCTTAAAAATGGAGAAAATTTCCCCTGGAAAACTTTTACTCTGGTCTTTCCAGTTCTCTGGGCAGGTGGCTGCGAGAAGGTGGTGCCAGGGTTGAACTACAACATCATGGAAGATGTCGCGATGTACATTTTGTGAACTGGTGTGCTGAGAAAATCCTGCTTTCATAATTATATTCAGCTCATCTCTAATTCTCCTTGTTTCCCCACTGTGAATGCTTTCGTTTGCTGCGTGGCGTTGTCGCTAAGCCCCGCTGCATCTGAGCGATACCGTGTGGAAGCTCTGCTAGCGTCGTGTGAGCCTTTGGGGTGATGACCACTCCATTGATGTACGCAAGAGACTATCTGAGCACTGTGTCACCTCTATAAATGAGAAGAGTTTAAATAATGGAATAATTTAAAATCTTTTTATATTTGTTTTTTTTTTTTTTCTAAAAAGGCCCACTGGGAAGATTTTATATAAAGACTTTATTTGCATTCCCCTTGTGAGGCTGTTGCAAGTAGCTGTTCTTTGATACATTTCTGAGAGCAATTCATTAAGTAAGACTTCTGGTATGGGATGTATTTAGAGAGCCAGCGGAACTCTTGGTACATGAAAGGCCTGGCAGCAGCTCCATCCCAGACTCCCCTTATGGAAAGGGCATTAACAAAAACCAGAGCGACTCTGCAGGTTTGTCCCATTTCTCCAGGCAGTGGGAGAGGGAGAGCTGAAAATCCTTCTTCCTGGCCAAGTCCATCCCTTCCCCCATGGTAGTTGGCTGTCACCCATCGTCAGCAAGCAAAAGCCTGCCTTGTTGACAGTAAATGAGACAACAGTTTATTTCACTGCTTATTTGCATGTGCGTCCGTGTCCCACCAGGCGCAGCAGGGACATGGGGACCTTGGAGGCTTCTCCAATAGATGGTCATGTTGCCTATCTATGGAGCAGTGATGTGTGGACCACATCTGGATTATCCCACACCCTGGCGGTAGCTGTCCTCCTGAGGAGCTGGTGGCAGAGGAGATGACTCGATTTGCCTTCCCATTAAACCAGTAGAAACAGCAGCATGCCAGTGGGAGGTGGAGGTGGTGGGTTTCCACTCTTGGGTGTTGGTTGGAGGTCAAGAGCATCCCAAGGGACGTGCTGACAAGTTAACGGCGTAAGGTTCTGAGTGTTCTGTACTGTTCGGTAGCGTGGAGATGTCAAGGGCTTTGCAGGCGCTGTGTGGCACTGTCACTGATCCTGGTGTGTCCTGCCAAAGGATGTCTGAAGTGAAGTCCAAGCCTTGCCCATAAGGGAAGCGTGAGAAGTTCCCACAAAATCAGAGCTAATGTCATGTGAAGCTTTGTCTTCTGTGACTCAAGCACAGTGGTGGGTTAGTGACAAAATGTTCCTGGGCAGGAGATGCTTTGTGCCGTGTGAGCTCAGACTGTAGGCAGAGGACATCTGAACCTCAAAACCCTCTCTGATGATGAGCACTTGGCTTCCAACTGCATGAAGTCATGGCTGAAAAGCTGTTAGGTTGCCAAAGCAGAGGCAATATTACAACCCTCTTCCAAGTTGTCCTGGGCGATGTGTAAAGGTTGTCTCTTGGGGAGCAGCAGATTTCAATGCACGGTGAAACTTGATTTTATAGAAAATGAAAAAATTAAAGTCAGTACAGATTTCTCTTGCAATTTTTATTTCATCGAGCAGCGCAGAGATTTTTTTTGTGGGCATCAGTGCTGCTTGACCACCTGGGGTCAACCACAAGGAAATCTTCCTTGATGGATGCTGTAAAGGCAGGTGGCAAGGGATTGCGGTCTCGTGGTGGCCACATCACTAGGTCCAGAGTTGGGCTGAAGCTCCTGCAACCAGCACTGCCAAGTCACTGACTTCTCAAGTCAGCAGTGAAGTTGTCTGCTTGCTGGATTAAATCCGCTGACATCAGCAGGCAAGCGCATAATGCCCCAAATCCTTGGCTAACCAGATCAGCACTGGAGAGTGGATGGGCGCTGCTTGCAAAGAGGCGGGAAGGGTCTCCCAACCGAAGATGTAATTAATTTCTCCGTGCTGGTTAGAGAGCCTGTGCCTGGCTTTAGTTGCCCGTCCTTGGGCCCAGATCTGAAGCGCAGTGGTTTTCTTGCTCAGCAAAACATGAGGGACGATCCTGGGGGCACTTTGGGGTTCTCCGTCTCACCAACTTGCTTCTGTCATAGCCCAGGGCCAGTTTGTACACTGAATTTGTTTGAGGTTGGCCACTGTATTGAAGAACTGTTAGGACAAGCAGGTGCTGGTAGATGCTGCAGTCACCTTTGTCTTATTTCCAAAGGAAAAAGAGAAAGTGAAAGACAGGGAGCTACTTTAAGGTTGTGCCAGTGAATACAAGTTGGTGTAGCCCCAGCTGATGGAGGAAGAAATTAAACTTTTAAGCGGGGTGACATGCTCATGATCAAAGAGCACCTCCAAGAAAACCGGTCACTTAATGGTTTTCTGCCTGTAATTGCTGGGTGACACTCCCTCTGTGTAGTGAACACAGCCCTGCTCATTTACAGTTGGAGAACGCTGCTGGGAAAGAAATCAAGTCATCCAGCTAAAGTTTAACTTTCTCTGGCACTTCTGTTGGGGATACACCTCGTGAAGCAGACATGCACTTGGGTGTCTGAAGATCTGGGAGTAAAATGCTTCACTGCTTTGCTGACTGATTTAGGAGAACTGTTGCTGCCTACAGAGTGTGGAGGCAAGTGTCTTCTAGGCCTGGTGTCACTAAGTGACTCACGTGGAAGGATGTCTCATCACCCTCAGTTTTCATTTGTGTAGAGCGGACAGGGTGCTGCTGGTCTGCCTGCTGAAGGGAGAGCTTCCAACACTCTATTTTCATAAAACTTGCAGTAGCTGAGTTACCTTTGAGGTCTCCATTCTTCTTCCAGGTTTGGTTGAATAGGTGAACAAGGGCAGAAGCTCTTGGCACGGAAGGATTGACGTGAGCCGTTTCCTCCAAGGCAGGGACAGAGGCTTGCTGCTGGGTTTCCATGGCACATCTGAAGTTCTTGGTGCCATTCTGAGTGCTCTCAGTGCTCCTCATCTTCATCCTTGTGCATAAATGAGCTGTCTAGCATGTCCTTGGTTAACATGTCTCATGAAATCATAAAATCGTTAAAGTTGGAAAAGGCCTCAAGGATCATCAAGTCCAACCGTCAATGTCTCTTCCTGTGTTGTCCAGAAGGAACAGAACCACACAGGCGTGGCCTTTTCCTGGCGAGTCCAGAAAGATCTTGTAAGCTTAACCTCCAACTTTCAAAGCGATCAGGTCCTTGGGTCCTGTATTGTGGCACAGGTTTAGGTAAAACCTTACTTTTCCTGGTGGGAGAAGAGCTCCAAGTGATGTTTGGTGTCCCCTCTGCTGTGCCTTTACCGGTGATCAGGTACCATAACCAATCGGAGAGGGCTTGAGAAAGTGGACACGGACCTGAGGAGGGAAGGAGCAGAGCCAAAGTGGTTGGTTTTTCTGCACAATATTTTTATAAGGTTAAGTTTTCCGTTTATTGTATAGCTTTGTGCAATACATTGAGAAGAAAGAAGCTGGAAATTTATCCCTACTAAAATGTTGAGAGTATCTTATGCTTTTTTCTTAAAGGTGCATTCTAAATTATTAAAGTAATGAAATTATATTGTTTCCATAGAAAAAAAATTGAGTGGTTGTTCTTGAATAGGTCTAGAAGAACAGGGAGATACTTGGAACCTGGTGTCAAAATTGTGCATAACTGGAAGATTTAGCTGCAGCACAAAGGGGTGCGTGAAAACTTCTGCTGTGGAAAAACCTCAAAAAGGACCTTTTATATGATGGCTGTCTTCTCTTCTGACCATGATTAAGTCTCAAAGGTTGAGAGTCATTTGAAGGGCACCTCACAACTTGGCCTAGGGAGCTCCTTGCAGGTGCAGTGGTGAGACTATTGTTAATGCTGGGGCATATCTCAGAGGCTTTTGTGTCCTGAGAAGTCCTCTGGCTTTCTGTTGTTTTCCCTTTTTCTCTGAATGCTGTACATCGAATATTGAGATTTTTACGTACAATTGAACATGAATCCCATCAAGAATCCACTGATGACTTTGGACCATTTAAAGCTTGTGGTATCGCCATGGTTGGTCAACGCCTCTACCAACACAGCCAACTTCACCCATAATTATCATCACTGAGAGCAACCACGTAGGTGGTCACCATGTTTCCATTTGTTGCCCGTGTGTTGGGGAACGTTATCTCCTTTTTCTGCAAATGGGATTTTCCAGCTTGCACTGAAGCTGCAGAAAGTCTTTAACTCTTGAGCTGGCAAAGCTGGGATTAATTAGCTCATGCCTCCAAGAGCTTGCTGCAAAGGTGAAAATTGCAGTGTAAGTGAAACATATAATTATTGCTAATTAAAATGCAAATGTTAGATTTGACAGAAAGAGGGTGGCTGGCAGCGTTAATGTGCACGAGCCTCGCTGTTCCCAAGAGGGTGCAGAGCTTGGCCAGAAGAATTGGCATGGATGAGAGCAGCTGCCGGGAACTGGTCTCTGGAGGGGGTGACGTTTCCCACCAAGTCCCAATGTGTGTCTCAGAGGTCCCATCTCCTACCGGTGCATGTAGACCATGAATGGTCATGGAGGAGCTGGGAACAAGGGTTCAGGGGNGTGTAGACCATGAATGGTCGTGGAGGAGCCCAAATAAGAGCTGGGAACAAGGGTTCAGGGGGTGTTGGGAGAGACCAGGAGAGTCTTGGTCTTTTGAGGCCACAGTGGATGATGGAGGATTGGGTTGGCAGGAGGCAAGGGCATGGGATGGAGAACTTTGTGCCATTCCAGCCACTTCTTCAGCTCTTGGCAGAGCGGCAGACAAATCCGTTCTTGCAACATAATCCATTAATTTAGCAAGAGGGGGGACATTAAGGTGACCACACTGTGGGGTGGAGGAGGGTGAGTAGTGCCATGTCTCACTGCCGCGGGGTCTCGGGTTTCTAATGAAGTCCAGCTGCCTGGGTGGGTTTGCAATGGGTTTTTTATGGTTTTTGCGATGATGCTGGTGGACATTTTTTGTTCGGTACCTGCGTACTCTTGCCTGCTCCTCCAGCATCACCCATGAGGTTGGTGTGAGCTTCACGGCTCCCACAGAAAGAAGTTCTGCAGAGAGGGTTCACTTTAGAACGAAAGGGCTTTAGTAGAGGACACAAAGCCACCAGACAGAGTGGAAGAGTTTCTGGTGGATGTATTTCAGCCCCAGAGATTTGAACCCCCGTCAGTAAGGTAGCTGGAAAAAGTTGTTCATAGTTGGCAATTAGTCAGAAATTTAGGTCAAATATTGAGCTTGGCTCTGCTGGTGAGCTTGAACATGAGTGTATTTAGGCCATGTTCAGCAGAACTGTTTTGGCTTCAGCAGAAGTTTCAACAGTTTTTAGTTCAACAATTTTTATTTTTAAAAATAATTTGGGTTTAAATAAAAATATTAATAGGGCATGGTAAAGAATAAGGAGTATGAGAAGGGAAAAGACCCCAGGCCATGAGTTAGAACCAGGAGACACGCTGATTTAGTGAAAGGGTACCTGTGATTTTTGTCCAACTGCTTCATGCCATATCTGCTGGCTTGTCTTGGTGAGTTTGGATGGTGATGGATGGTGGTACCAATCTCCCCATTTCTCACAATAATTTTATTGTGGCCAGCTGCATTTCTGGAATCTGCATAAGCTCGGGTTGTCCTTAGGCAACCACGACCAAGAGTTGGGTCAACTGAGTATAACTGAATGGTGATGTTTGTTTCCAGCTTATGTTGACTTGGTACCACTGTAGCATTTGGCACAGAACATTTCACATGTGGATGAACAAGATGTTCAGTGCATAGGATAAATTGGTAATTCATCCTTCAAACATTTAGGTGGTGAAGGTTCATTTCTCCCAATCACCTTTTCAGCTGCTATGTGTCTTTCCAACGTCAAATGAAATATTTCTCACTTCTCAGGATGCCTTGAAAACTGGCTCTCCCCAAAGTGGCCACTGCTTGTGTCTTAAAGTGACATCAATCAAGGTTTTTTTCCTCTCCATGCCAATTTAACAACTCCTTTAACTCTGTGCCACTCGGTATTTCTCAGTCATCTGTAGATTCAGGCCACAGTGTGGCGAGGAGGGCAGAAGGTGCTTTCTGCTGTTGGTGTAGCATCTCGTGGGAATAAACACAACCTCTCAAATTCCATCTATATACAACCTCAAAAGAGGAGGTCAACTGGTCTTCAAGTCAATACTGATTTTAGACAATAGCAACCACAATATATTTGAGCTTGCTTGAGACTTGCTAGGTTTGAGGATGGAGAACATGCAGCTGGAGCAACACAAACCAGTACTGACGAGTTTTTTGTCCAGTCCCTTGTGTTGGATGAATATTTGTATGTTTCATGTGCGCTAAGGTCACCTTAGGTAGCTCAGGGTCTGCTGTGCAGCTGAATCCCTGCCCCATCCAGCCTACATGGCCATGGTGGAGCTGGGACCTTGTCTGTGCCCCAGATTAGTGATTTGGACCTGGTTGCATGCAAAGAGATGTTCAGGGCTTGCTCTACTGGAGAGTCCCCTTGGCTTTTGAAGGCCAGGGTGGCTCTACCTTTGTCTTAGCCCGTGATACTGGCCGCAGGGACTTGTGTAGTCCCACGAGGATGTTTGAGGCATGAGAAGCTCTCATTCAATGTCAGCTCTCACACCAGTCCTGAAAGACATGCTCCGCTTTTGTATTTTCCAAATTTTCAGAGTACTTGGAAGAGTTGCACTCTGTTATTTCATGATTTTTTTTAACCATCTTAGATGACTTCAAAGGTCTTCTTTGAGCCTCTGAGAAAAGCTTTTGGAGCAATCGCTCTGACAATATTGGCTTTTCTTCCCAAGCACCTTGTGGGATGTTTAGATAGGGCTGGTCAGGTGGGTTATTCTGGTTTTCAGATGACTCATCTTGCCCTGAGGGCTGTCGGCTGAACAAGAAACCTGCAGGTTGCTTGACAGCAGCAGAAGTGTTAGGAGAATAAAGGAGAACACTGGGGACAGCTCCTTAATAGGTGAAAAAAGTTATTTGTGTAACCTGTCTCCTGGGGAACTCCAAGTGATTTCAGGTTTAGCAGTAGCTGGACTCCCACAGTGGATGGAGCAGAGGGAAAAACTGATGGAGGAGCTGATTTGGGCTTGGGAGGGGGATTAAAAAGAGAGAGAGAAAAATCTTTACATGTAATTACACATATTCAGCAACCCACATCCTCTAAACCTGCTTTTATATATGTAGATGCAATTACATATCTATAAAACATATATATATATAAAATTGTATAATTGATCCTCATGAAGATAGAGGAGGTAAGTATTATTCTTTCCCATTTGTAGACTAGTAAACTTGAGCACTAGACCCGAGTCTTATCTTGGTTGAAGTCTCCCACCATGTCATTGCTTTGCAATGTGTAAATATGACAAAATTTGATCCAGGCCTTTTAAATGACTCTGAAAAAGCTCAAAAATCAGGGTGTTGAGCATGGGCATGGTTTTGCAGGTGCTTGTGTGTATGGTCTGGGGGCTGGAGCTCTCCTGGCTCACCGGGTCGGTGGTTTTTTTTGTGTGCGGGATGGAGTTGCCCTTGATTAAAGCGAGCTGTTTGTTGTTTCCAGGAAGAGTGGGATCACAGCAGCAGTGGGAGCGCAGGATCGCGGCCGGGATCAGGCTCCAGGTGTGGGTCTGGATCCAGGTCTGGCAACCGCGGGAGAAGCAGCCAGTTCAGGCAATCGACCAAGGTATACCTGGTAGCCACGTGCTGGAGTCGTGTCCTTCGCTTGCTGTTTCTCCAAGGCATCCTAACGACGTGTTTTGTGTGTGTAACTAAACGTAGGGTGTGAGTGCATGTCAGTTATGAAGGACACCTCAGAGACCTGCTTAATTCACGCATAATGTGTGACCTGGCTGCTGAGGGCTGTGGCTGTCCTTCAGTCTCAAGAAGTCTGCTGAGATGTGCTGAGTGCCTTAATATCGGGAAAGAAGTCCCTAGTCAGCTCATTTAGTGCAAATTATTTTTTTTTTAATTATTTGTGAAGTCTTGGAGTATTTTAATTTTGGAAAATTAAGAGATGCCTGTAATTATTTTTGGCAGGTCTTCAGAGAGGTTGATATGTGAGTGGACACCACATAAACAGTGTTAAATAGTGACCTTGAGTCCAGCAGCTTTCTGTGGGACCTGTCGGCAGGGCTAGATGGGGAGATACCTTCTTGCTCTGCAAAAGATGTTGAGAGTTCGCTTTTGATTTGTTTTTAGGTCCATTCCTTGCTTAAACTCAGACCAAGGATCTCTTGTACATGTTTTAGTCAGGCTCTGTTCTTCTCTTTCCTCTTGGAGTTGCTCTGCTTCTGCACAGTTGAGTGTTGGTTGTGGAGGATGGACTCTGGGAGGTTTGGCACCAATGATCAAAGTTCTGGTCCATTCATCCATCTCATCCATCCTGGAGAGCTTGAGGAAATAGTCTGTCCTCCTGAGCCACGCTGTGGTGGGAGAGAACCCACAGAACCGTGTTGCTGCTGGAAAGAGATGGTCCTTTTTGGTGGGAACAAGACTTGGCATATCCTTCTTCCTTTGAGCAGGGATAATGCTGTCTTCCTCAAAATGTTTGTATTTTTTCTGATTAAAACTCTGAGTTTTCGACAAAAACCTTTAACTGGAGCCTTTTCTGACAGTTTGGTGTCTATCTTTGTTTTCCACCAAAGTGCAGCCAGGGGTTGTAGCAGCTGAGAAGGAGGAAAGGTGGGGGGAATCTTCTCAAACATAGAACTGAAAAATGCTTAAGAAGTAACACATGACCCGGGCTAACCTCTGAATTTATACCACGGTCTCAGCCAGCCACTTGGCGTTGTTCTACATTAATGCCAAGCACAGCGATGAGCTAACACTGTTGCAATCATCCGATGAAGAGCGTGATTTTGTATTTGTAGTGGTTTGCTGGAGGATGGTAATGAGGAGTGGCGAGATGAACCGGTGGGACGCTGAGCTGGGCTTTGAAAAGCTGCTGCGTGCATGCAAATGCTGACTTTGTGGGGAATTTGCTGAAGCTGCATGCATGGGTAAACAGTCAGAGTCCACGCGGCCGGTGGCGTGGTCTGTCCCTCTGTTTGTGTGGGCAGCTCCAGGGGTTGGGTGACCATGGGTGGAGGTGACGTGTGCTCCCAGGGGCTGGAGGACAGAGGTTATGGATGTGAATTTAAACCATACTTTTTGTAGGATCTGCTTTACCGGATCTCTCTGCTCTCCCTGAGTGTTGATGTTGTCAGTGTGTCTCTCAATCATTATTCCTAGCGGCTTAAATTGATTTTCAGCAGTACTAACCCCGTCGTGGTGAAAATTTTTATTTAAAGCTGAGAGTTGGGTCATTGGGAGGTTCATGTTAAAACTGCTTATGGTTATAATTGCAGTCCTGGGGGAAATGACAGCAAGTCACTTCTTAAGTACATGCAATTTTTAAATATTTTTTTTTTTTTTTTGGACATGACAATTTGCTTTTTAAAAGTCTTATTATTAAGTCTTGGTGCCTTGCTGTGATCATTTAAGTAAGTGCCCTGCAGTGCAGGTTCATCTGGGCAGCAAGGGTGCTCCCAGCCTTGTGAGTCGGGACAGAAACTGGTTATAAGGACAGGTCATCGAAGACTGAAAGGACATCTCAAAATGACCATGGTGACTCATGACTTAATGACAAGGTGCATTATCATTTGGCCCCGGCACCGTCTTTATGGAGCCTGGCTAATGTTTGGAGCATCTCTGAGACGTCATGGGGACATTGTCTAGGAGGACCAGAAGTCTGACCTCCTGTACCACCTGAACTGTTGCTGGCATTTCCCCTAATTGCTGGGATTAGTGCCGGGGCTGATCTGCTTATGATTTAGAAAGCTAATTTGTCTCCTGGGTGGGAGGAAAATTTTTGCTTACATTTGCCTAAAATAAAAAGCTCAGCTTCCGTAACTGATCATGAGGATTTTATATATTTTTGGTACTTTTTTTCTGTGCAGAGACGTATTGACTTGCAGATCCCTGGAGGTTAAAATCGTAATCCGTAGAGTTCTTGAAAGAGACAAAAAAGGAGCAATGTGGCTGTGTGTGGAGTATCTGATGTGTAAATTGGTTGTGTTCGGACCATCTGTAGTGTGCACCAAGGATACACATCCTGCTCTTTGGGAAAAGATTGCTCGCTTTATGGGCAGGTTGAGGTCTGGGACCAAAATTTGACCATTTCTGAATGAGTTTTTAGTGTCCCAGTTATTATTAAAAATATTTGAAATACTTAAAGAATCTGAATATGTGCAAGATTATGAATAATCTAGATATGTGTAAGAAGTGTTGAGGGGAAATTGGTAATATGGGATTCCCTATTTTTAATGCATTTGTGTGTCCATCCCACATGAGTCTGGGTCAAGTTTGATTTCTTGAATGGTCCTGGCAAAATCCAATGTGCTTTAATTCACCTGTGAGGGATGGAGAGGGCAACCTGCTTTCTGTGGAGAGGACACATGTAGGCTGATGTTTGTAAAGGAGCCATGAAAGATGGGTGTGAAGTTTTTGCTTTAGCCAAAAAGCATCTGTATGGCAAAATTCAAGATGCTTTGAAGTTTGCTGGAGTTTTCTCATAATTCCCGCTTGATGATACTGTGATGCTTTTGCTTCTCAAGGGAAGGAGCTGTCACCTCAACGTTGGTGGGATGTGTCCCAGAATAAACTTGTGAACTGGTTTGCTGATGTGCATGGTGGAGGAGGCGTGGTGCAGGGTCCCAATGTCCCCTGCCTGTCTTTAGAGCAAGGAGAGGTTATGCCACCATGACTCCTTGAAGAAGCAGGATGGCTTTCCCCATCCTTAGTGGTGACAGTAGCGTCTGGTAGCTGCTGCTGAAGATTATCTCCATCCTTGGAGATATTCCAAAGCCATCTGGATGTGGCCTGGAGCACCTGGCTGTAGGTGGCCCTGCTAGAGCAGGAGGGTTGGATCAGATGAGCTCCAGAGGTCCCTTTCCACCTCAGCTGGTGACTCTGAAGCTGGGTGTCTTCACGGCCGGCGTCCCATCCTGCCCGCTGAACCTTGGTGGGTCTTGGAGGTCATGGATAGGAGGTCAGAGCTGAGCTTACGTGTTGTCTGCTCCATGTTGTCCACAGCTTTGTGTCCCCAAGGCTGAAACTCTGTCATTCCTTACCTTCATGGTGCGCTTTTTCAGTGGGCGTGGATTCACACGGGAGCAGAGGAGCACACATGCAAAGCCGGGACACTTCCATGGCTGGCAGTGGGAGAGGCTGTGCTGGGCTGTGCTGTGGTCTGGATAGCACCGCATGCCTTCTGCCGAGTAACCGCCTTTCCCTCCCTCCTAGAATGGCAACAAGGAGAGCTCCCTTGACATGCTGGGCACGGACATCTGGGCTGCCAACACCTTTGACTCCTTCAGGTAAGCCGGTTTTAAAATGCTTAAAGAGCAAGATGGACCGTGCCCTCTCATAGCCTTTGCCCGCGTGTCCGTCCTGCTGGGACTCACATCACTGCTCCACCTCCTCCCCATCCCCGTTTAGCCCACGGCACTAAGCACCGTCAATCTACTTAAAGCATCCTACGTGCGTAGGAGAGGCTTTTGGATGGGTTTGCAGTCCAAACATCTGAAACCAGTACTAGTATGATCACCTGTAGTGGTCCAAGAGCTGTGCAGGCAGGACTCCGGGCTCTGAGCTACTGCTCCAGGATTTTATTCTTCCATTAATTGGTGGTGCAATCATGCGTTGGCTTTGCAGCTGCTGGGAAGTTCTTCAGCTGCTCTTTCCGCACGGGGAAAGTGGTGAAATATGCTTTTTGTCCAGTTTTAAGCATCCCTCTTCCCGTGCCTGGAGCACTGCAGGAGTCTGCAAGGGCTGAGTTCTCACCTGTTTTGCCAATCAATGGGGTTAGCGCAAAGGACACAGGCACCAAATTAAAGAAGTAAGCTTATTTTTACTTATGTTTGAAGTGATAAAATAATGAGAAAAATAATACAGTGAAAATAATTAAAGCAAGATAAGGTAAAGCAGCAAAATAATAAGCAAACTACTATAGCAAGCAGAAAGTAAGGTAATGCACCTAATCATTACTACATAGAGTTAGCAACAGTGATTAAGAAAGATACATCACCAATTGCCCTATTAATACGTTACCATCATCCAGATCCGCAGTCGCTGGGGTCCCTGGTTGCAGCGACGATTTGGAGAAACCTTCCTGGCAATTGGGAAATCTCCATACAGTGTGTCCTTGTACAGATGAGGCTTCCAAATTTCCCTGCAAACGGTCCCTGCTTTTATACAGTTGAATAAACAACTTTCTATATTGAACTGTGAAAAACATCTGGTATGGTGTTAACTTCTGTCTCAAGCCTGGCCAGGACCAGAGGTGGGAGATAAAAAGAACAAAAGAATCTACTAATCTTGATTATATCTCTCTCAACAAAGCTTGTCACGACTTGCCGTCTGTGGTGATAGGGCACATCAGTGCTTAATATTGTCTACTGTTATGCAATTAGTACCTATCTGCTGGCTAACCTTACACAGCAAGCGTTACAGCAAAGCTCTGTTAAGTGTTACAACAAAACTTTTCTAAACTGGCATATGTTCACAAGGTAATACATTGCATATGTGATTAATATTATACACATTGGATATATTTTTAGGTTGTGAGGTTCATCTAGAAGTCAGCTTTGGTTCAGGGCATCACTGCTCAGGATGTACTATTTCACCACCTGGGGCTTGCTCCAGGCCATTGGAGCAGGCAAGCTGTGCAGGACCAAAGAGAACATCTCCATCGCATGGACCAGACCACTACCTGTTGCAAGATCTCCTTGGTACAGAGAGCAAATAATAGCTAGCAAGGCATGTGCTGCATCATGCTGCATCATACATCAAACCAGGGGTTTAGTGCAAGCAGCAGGAGCTCAGCATCTCCAAAAAAATTAGAGAAATTAAAAGAAACGTGATGTAGCAGCCTGAAGGTTGGAGGACTGCATCCGTGTGCTCTGCGTCAGGGTGTGTTGCTTCCAGAAGTACCAGCTTTCTTCGTCTGCAGGCTCTGATGTGCCCTCTGCTCCTCGGCTCGGTGGCGTTTAGCTAGTAGTGGACTTTCTTTGTCTTTCCCTGTGTTTTTTTTTTCTTTCCTAGTGGTGCGACGTGGGACTTGCAGCCTGAAAAACTAGATTTCACCCAATTTCACAGGAAGCTGCGAAACACCTCCAAACACGCACTGCCTCACATAGACAGAGAAGGGTGAGTGCCCTATGTGTGATACTGTGCTCTCCAGCAAGGCCTCCAACTTCTCCCTCGTGGAGGGAATGCTAGCATGGTGTCATGGCACATTTGGAGGACATGGGGAAGAGGTGCTGGATCACATCTGAGGTTTGAAGATGCCACGATCGGTCTGTCTGGCTCCTCTATCATCTGGTCCTGGGCAGAGCTGTATTTCGCATTGCTTGGTAGAGTTCAGTTTTTAAACCATGCTGGGTCCGAGTCTTATGGATCCAAGTCCCCAAGATTTAATGTTGGAAGAAAGATCCTGGCTTAGTGCTGGTCCTGGTTGCAGTTCCCACAGGTGACAGAGCTTCTGCTCTTCCCATAAAACTGTGAAAACATTCAACAGCTCCTTCTGGTGGTGACAGCCTCCAGAGGCTTCCACAATGTTGCTGGATTCCTCTTTGGTTGGTGATTGGTTGGTCAAGCCACATAAATCCGTACTGGCACTAAGCCGATCACCGCTGTTGCTTAGATGGACATCGCTGTTTCTCTGCAGATCCTCTGCATATTGAGAAACAATCATGATATGTTTTTTCCTCTCCTTATCGTTCAGTCCAGGTGCTTAACGCGCTGGCAGCACCATTCAGGGCTGCAGGCAATATTCCGTGTCCTGTTATCCTGAGTTGTGACAAGGTGTCAGTTCAATCCTGACATAACTCACTCCAAATCTCTGCTAAAAATAGAGTAAGA
>VZTO01001345.1:222-64585 GCA_013400615.1 Syrrhaptes paradoxus
CACTTGAAGCTATAAGGTTAATATTTAGGGCAGTTTCAAGGGTGAGGTTAGAAGTCTGACGTTCTTCAACAGGTCTTAATAGGCTTATGATCTTAGAATATTGCTATTATTTGGATTCTGTTTCAAGTGTGCAATTAGTGCTGTACTTAAGCAAGAGGAGGTGAAAAACTATATTAGGAGCTTCTAGGACACAGTATTTTTAGTGCTTTGAATTATTCTTTAAGACACACACATAGTTTCAAAGCTGATTTTGTAAGTTCATCATCACATTCTCAGACCACACAATAAACACCTAATTCAGGAAAGGAAAAATCCTACACCAAGGATCTCAAATTCAAATGCACACAGAATTCTGGAAAAGATTTGATGCAGACTGATGGGAGAGCTATTACACTGCTGCTAGAATACATCTTTGGTCAGAACAGATCTGGGAAAAGTGAGGGGGGAAAAGGGTCTACACCTATATAGAGTCCAGGTGGGAGGCATATATGGAACCAAATAAGATATTGACAATTACAGTGATAAATGAAAAGGTACAATGACAAGTATTCTTCCAACAAGAATATACATAACAATCTTGACTATGTCAACATTATTTTAATAAACAGTTGTTCTGCAAAACATACAGCCCGGGATGAACTCCCCTCAGGCTTTAGGGTTTGGGTTTTTTTCAGAAGAAAGCCATTCATTTACCGAAGATATGTTACTTTTGAAACACATTCAGAAACAAATCTAAAGTGAAATTAAACTACTTAGAGAAGAAGCATCCTTTAACTGTAAGGTTTTGTAATACGAAAGGAAGCCAATGTTTTTGCCAATGATTATTTCATTACTCTCTTTGCCAAAAATAGAATTTAACTCAAATAATCCAGTCATTTTAGTATTCGTTCCTCTTTTGAAAAAAGCCACCATCCTCCATTACAAGCTTCATTGAAATCAGAAGCAACTCTGGCTCACTTTTAAAGCACTGTATGAAAAACTATCACCTACTGGGAGCACATGTTCACAGTTAAAACATCCCACATTTTTAGAGTATCACTGTAATAAAAGCTACTGGAAATTCAGGTTTTGATTCCCTGTTAAAGATGGACTGTTCCAATATTTGAGCTTGGATTTAAGGACAATAATTCTGCCTTGCAAGTCAAAATAACTGGACACAAACCCTCCTAAAAATTCCACTGATTCCTTGAATCCAGTTGGTTAAAAATGCACAATGCTAATTAAGAAACAGAAAATTATAATAATAACAAAATAGACTGTATGCTAAGCTGTAACTGGTTCATTAAAAAAGGATCCCACTCCCTTCTCTATAATACAAATCTTTTAGACATCTATTATAAAGAATGGGACAACAAGCTTTGAACAGGAACAGGGACACAGATCCAAGATCCTGGAGACATTCCAATGCGGGCAGTGATATTTTGCTCAAATTGTTTGCCTCGTTGCTTTAAACAGCAACATGTTGACCACTTTCTGTCCCTATCTATGGGACAGCAGCAACAACACTGAATGGGAATCAAACTCTGAGATAAGATTGCAAATTCTGCACGTATAGGTTGCTATTTCATAAGCTTTGGTCCTCAGCACTTAAAGTAACCATGCCCTGATGCATTCTTCACTTTTGTTCTATTTTTCTAATTCCTGGAACAAGAATCAGAAACCAGCAGGATACATCAAAATGTTTGAATATAAACCTTCAGTGCTAGGGTATGAAAAAGCAAGCTACTTTCGACATTGGCCTGTTGATTCATCAGTTCCTTGTCTGACCAACAGTCAGTGTCAGACTGTTGTGGAGCAACCTGCAACAGCATCGCAACCTGTACAAATATGCTCATGGATACCAACAGCGATCGAAAACAAAACCATAAAGGTGCCAAGAGATTTACCTTAAAGCTTCTCAAACATTAAGTTTCTGACAAGTGAGATTTATCAAATGGTTAAATATTTTTTCCTCAACATAATTACTATTTAAATAATATTTTGTTTCTCAAGATTCCCTGTCAGATAACTGGCATCCTATGATTATAAAATAGCTGAAAATAGATTGCAGAATGTTAGGTCTGCTGAGAAATACAGAGAAAAACTTTAACAGAATAACAGAAATCTACAACTTTTTGAAGCAAGTTTTAACCCCATTACCAAGAGAGATGGAAGTCTGCCTTATGAATACCACCAATAAAGTATGAATATTCACCATTGTTGCTTATTTCCAGAAGCTAGCAGGGAAGGGCCAGTATGAAGTTGAGGGAGAATTAATCTAATATTTGTGCAAGAAAACACTGGAAATCTAAAAGCAAAAATAAGCAATACGGTATTTAGACTTGTAAAATGCCCAGAATAAGTTTTAGATAAAATAACTGTATGTTCTACAACTACACTCAAAACTCAATTTATTCCCGAACAAGTCTCATGTGAACTACTGACACCATCTGAAGTTGTAATTTCCAAAGTCTTTATATTGCCAGTGATTGCTATTTTCTATAGTGAAAGTGAAAGTGGCACTTTAGGAAGGAGTCCCCAATAGATAAAGCAATTCTGGGTCTCATTGATGACAGGCTACCATGCCTGATAGACATCTATAGATATCTGTAGGCATCTATGTTTCTATCTATATGCAGTGCAGTCGAGAACTAAAAGTTGCGTATAGCTACTACGACCTTAAGTACGTGCGCACTGAACTTGAGATACCCATGAACTCTACGTGGCCATAAAGGCAATCCAGAATAAACCACTACTGTAGGATATACTCTTGGGGACACCAGCTCCTTACATGCCAGCAGCCTTACGCAAATAACAGAGCTGCTGGAAGTGCAGAGGCGGCAATCCATTCAGGTTATGAACGAATGATTCCTTTTGTATTACATCATTCAACTACCCATTAAGGAGCTGGACTGACAGGATCCAGAATATGCAAAGCCCAGCCCTCAATGGTAAATGAGCGTTAGAAAAGATTAAGGCTCAAAGAAATTGGTGATTCATCAGGGTGTCAAAACAGCATTTCCCCAATTCTCTCCAATGTTCTAGGCCAAGTAGCTAGCCACATATTAGTAACCCCTGTCAGACTTCCAGTTTTGGAGTTAATTGCTGTTCCTGAAACACATAACCAGACACAAAATACCTGCAGCAGCACACATCACAGAACGAACATGGCTATCCTAATCACACAATTATGCTGCATTACAGTCACACCTAATTTAAGTACTCCAAAGTACCTCTGTTGTCTGCAGGTATTGCTCTGTAGTGCCTGCTTCCTAATAGACGGGGGGACACTCCCCTTTAGAAAGGGTAACAGCAACACACACCCAGAACACACAAATGTGAAAGACCAATAAGAAAAAGAATTATAAATCCTTGGCTCCATCCCATTATCAAATTTAAGAAATATCAGCTATGAACCAATTAAAAGAATTTGTTTCTCTTGGACTACTTTGTGGAAACAGATAGATTAATTTAAATGAATGGGTGGTACAGAAATCAACTTCTAGTCTCCTGATTCTAACAGGTTCCTCAAACTTACTGGTTTTATATAAATTTTTATCATGAGGCAGTCAAATCCAGCATAACCTTAAAGAGAAAGAAACATATTGTTGAAATAGGAATGCATCTTATTCAATTATCCCGTGTTTACAGCAACAAATTATTTTTACTGACCAGGTGAAATATTGCAGTTTTATATTCAAGAAAGCACTTCAGAGGTTTTCTATTTTTGTGTTTGACTGTTATGACACACTAGCTTGCCTTAAGTTCAGCACAGAGGATTTAATACATAGGAAAAGAAAACACAACTTCCCCAAAGCATTAGCTTACAACCATACTGACAACGTTTTCAACTGGTACCTTGATAAAGCACATTACCTCAAAAGAGAGAAAACATGCACGCACGTACCCAAATGCTATCACATAAAAATAAAATTATTTCAAAGTTTAAGTTTTACATCACTTTCCTCTTCCTAATTTAATGATAAGCTTACGTGGTGAAATCCACCTGTCTACATCTTGTTTTATATGGACTAGAAAGACAGTACTAGTTCCAGCGTGTGTATGCCTTGCTTTGGAAATAACATTGCTCAAATACCTTCCCAGGGCCTTTACCACGAGAGCAGCTTTTACTCTCATCTTCTACACAGTTCTCCACATACTATTGCCTCTTACAAAACTGCAGGGGGAGGGGTTAATTTTCTTCCTTACAACGTCCAATTTTGTAACATCCTTCCTTTCCTGCTCGTACCTGCGTGCCCATTCCGAATGCAAATACAAGAGACTTGCAATAGTCATGTTAGTTTAACGTAACCAATTACATCCAGGAATAAACACAGTCAAAGATTATTTTCTACAGTTATTTCTAGGAGTTACACAAACTTGTCTTCTAAGAACATCATTTTGCTAGTAAATGCTTAAAGGAACAAACACTACGTAAATCACATTTTTGACATCATCTTACCTTGCATAACAGTTCCTCACACGTGCAAATGCACACACACACAAAAATCACACTCCCAAAGCCTGATATTCTCCAGACTTGAAACTATGTTTCTTTGCTTCTTCATCTGGTCTCTTTTGCCTTTTTCTCTGTGCCAGCGATAGCCGCCCTGAGGCTGCATTTGTTAGTGACCTCTACAGCCACTTCGCACCTTCCTTCACAGAGGATCTCCAAGACAAGAATGCTCTTCTCCAAGAAGATCGATAAGGCCACTGCCCTTGACAAAACCTGTTCTGTCCAACACAGGCACAAGAAAAGACAAGTCAAGTGCTCTACATACTCATTTGTGTACCTCACCTGTTAATTTACGAGAATGTGAATGTCTGATGAATGTACACAGGCATCATGGAATTAAACATTAATAGCACTGAGGGGCCAAAAAGCCACCTAGTTTAAAAAAATTAAATTGATGAAACACATCTACACCTAATTACTTTGTTCTTTATAACTCCTTTCTTGCTACCTTTCAGCTGTCACTTTAGATTTGTCACGCACTATGGCCAGAAACATGCCTTTTCTGTGTCTAGCATGTGCATTTTGTGAGGTAGTGTGATAAATATTTAACGAAGAGTTTATATTACCATGCCAATTAAGCTCACAACTGATTTAAAGCCAAAGCCACTGCCAGATATGAGACTTAATAAAAGACACAGCAACAGATCTCCACAGAATATGTCTATTAGATAAACCCAACCGTATTTATTTTGCATTTCAGTAAAATAAACCAAGCAGTTAATTTCACTCTAATCAACTAAAACATCAGAGCCAAAATTGCCTACATGGTTACCGCATATCAAAAAAAACAAAACAAACCCAAAAGCCCAAAACCCCCACAGCTTCCTCTAGTTCAGATCTTCCATCTTGCTCCATACTAAAGCAGATTTAAGTTCCAGACACATATCTAAACAATATATAAATGTACACATCAGTCATCCATACCCTTCCCTGGGTATATTTGCATTACAGCAAGCCAGAAAAAGCAACCATGGCAGAACACACTTGTGTTGACACCTTTATTCCCTTAAGGCACTTGTGGGTAAACACTTGAAAAAACAGAAAGAATTACTAGGGAAACAATTCAATCTAACCCAGAACACTGTGTGCACTTAAGGACCTGATTACATACCACGAAAATACACAATCACAGCTTAAGAACATCCAAGAGGTCAAATGTTGTCTATTAATTAATCCAAATCTTTTATTTCTATTTCAATAAGGACTTTTTTCCAAAATATAAAACCAATTAAACATACTGGCAATTTTGTCTTCCATATAAATAGTACACACATATAAATGGCATACACATATAAATGGCAGCACACGAATAATAAGAAAATTTCCTAGAGACATTACACATAAAAATGTGTATGTGCTTTATCAGCCTTCATCATAGTTTTCTCCTCCATTTCCCACAAAAAAATAAGAATAATAAGAAAATCAGAACGCGTCAGTGTTCTTCTAATATCTAGAGTGATTAAGCTGATCAACTTCATATCTCAAGAATTAACTTGAAGAAATGCTTACAAGTCAGCAGGAAACAAGTGAAAGTTCAACTGATAAAAACAGTTACCAGATCAGAACCAAAACCCTAGAGTTGTGAAATCCCAGCAAGTTTAAAAAAAAGAACACAACACGCTTTGACCTTTGAAAATGTATCCAATCCTTAAAAAACAGATAGGTTCGATGTGAAATTTAAACCACATGAAAAAGCTTTAAAAAAAAACTTAAAGCCTTTCAATAGCAATCCTGGGGCAGCGCTCAAGAAAGATTCCTACTCTAATTTTACTAGGGATGCAGACAGAGGCCAACAAAACTAGGCCAGACACAAGACACAGGATCGGAAGCCAGAAATCCCATGGTTTTACCCCAACCGTGACTCAAGTTTAAACAGTGGTTTTGAAACCAGCTCGCTCTCTGTGGCCACAGGCAAGTCTTAACCACTTTGCCTCAATTCCTTTACCTACAGAATAAAAATAATTATACTTATCTGCCACACAAGAATCTAGTACAACACTGTTTGGCAAGTACACATCTGTTTAAACTGTGGACAAAGCTACGTAGTAATTTGAAGCATCTGCACAAACTGAAACTGAGAGTGAAAACAACTCAGGCGAAGCAGCTACCAAAGGCCCAACGACAACAGAATCCTACAGGCAGAACACCGTTTGTGGGGGCTGCTTTTGCAACTATTGCTTCTTAACCCGCGAGCACAGCCGGCCCGCTAGCTCCTGCGCCGGAGGAGCCCCTGTCCCGGACACAGCTCTCGTCAACAGCCAGCGCTGCCTGCCTCGGCCGGGAGCCATCGGCCCGGGGCTGCCACCGCCCGCGCCCGCCGCCTACTCCAGCCGTGCTCTCCGAGAGGTCCCGGCTCCCTGCCCGCCCGGGAAGCACTACAGAGCCGGTGCTCCAGGCCTGCCCTCGCACCGCTCGCCCCCTCCCCGCTGTCTCGCACCCGCTGCCCACGGAGATCCTCGGCAACGCCAAACCGGAGCGGGGGGCAAAGCTCACTCGGCCCCTGCCCGGCCACCCTTGGGGGCTGGGAGCGCTGCTCGGGGAGGCTGCAGCGCGGAAGCGGCCCCGGCGGCCCAGCCCGGCGACTCGCCCTACCCCCGCCACCATCAAGGCCCCGAGCCGGGATCCCTCCTCCTCCCTCCTACCGCTCCCCCGGGAACCGCCTCGGGTGGGAAGATGGCGGCTCCGGCCGCCTCCCCGGTGCGAGGGGGGTGGCGGGCGACGGAAGGCGGAGGAGAGTGTCTCTCCCTCTCCAGCTCCACCGTTCCCCCTACACCGGGAGGCGGGGGGTTGGGGAAGAGCGGCCCAAGCGGGCGCTGCCGCCGGGAGGGCGCGGGCCCCGGGAGGCCCCTAGCACTCACCTGTCACCAGCAGCCGCCGCCGCCCTCGGGCCGGGACTCGACGGGAAAAAGATGGGCGGGCACGGCCGAGATCTCCGCTGGCACCGGAGCCTCTCGCTCCTGGTGGGCTTTCCGCTAACACCGGGGCCTCTCGCTGCGCCGCCGCCGCCGCCGGGGCCTCGCCGCCGCCGGATGCCAGGAGGAGGAGAGCGGAGAGCGGGGCGAGGGCCGGGAGGAGGAGCAGGCGGCGGCAGCACAGCGGGGAGGGGGGGGAGGGCGCGGAGGAGGAGGAGGCGGCGGCGGCGGCTCCGGGGCCCGAAACGTCTCCGAGCCGAGACTCAACCACCCGCTCGCATGAGAGACCCGCTTCCGGCTCCCGGCGGAAGTCCCTCCTCCGCCGGCGGAAGGGATTGGCCAGCGGCACCGCGCGGAGCGGCGCGCTCAACCGGCACCAGGGCCCACGGATTGGCGGAGGGAGCCCCGCGCGCGGCGTGACGCGAGGCAGCACGTGATGCGCCTGACGTCACCCGCTCTGAATGAGCGCGCGGAGGCGGGCCGGCGCCGCCCGCCTGCCCCAGGCAGTTCATCTCCTCGCACTCGCCGTAGCCCCGCCGGCGGGGCGGGGCCGGTGCCTCAGCGGGGGCCTTCCCTGGCGGCGCCGCCTCCCTGTGTTCCGGTGGTCGGGTGTCCCCGAGCCCCACTGGGCTTCCCGCCTCGGCCCCGAGGTCGCGTCGATCGCTTCCCTGTTGCTGGCGCCCGGCCCAGTGGGCGCCCTGTGGCTGAGGGGAGCGTCTGGCTGCCCCAGGAGCCCTGACAGACCTTCCCGCGGCACTTCTCTTTCCCCTGGGAAGGGTCCGAATCGGTCCGAGCAGCCCTCGGGCAGCAGTCCCGGGCAGCAGTCCACTGCTCTCTGCGCAGGCAGGGTGCTGTCCCGGTGCTTGTGCTGACTGAGGGCGGCAGGTCCAGGGATGCTTTCGGGGCTTTGCGTTGACATAGGGCACGCTGGCGCCTTCTGAAGCGCTGTCACAGCAGCAATGGGAGGATCTAGATGACTGTCCAAAATTACAGACCCTGCCACAGGCTGTTCTAGCTCTTAATATAGCAGCTTCTCTGAGTAGTTGTGGCTTCAAAAGGAAGTGATAAACATAAATAGGATTTTAGAAGAAGAACATTTAATGAAAGAGACTTCTGTTTTGTGTGGGCTATGAAAGCCAGACTGCTCTCTCAATAGAACTCTTCTGACTTCTCAGCCCCAGTTTACCAAGTTGGGGAATAGAGTGTATCTTCAGTTACATAAAACTGCAATGACTTCCAGAGTTTCAAGAATTCTTTTGTTTGACCAAAGAACAAACCAGCCTTGTCAAACAGTTCTCATTATTTAGTACAGATTGTAATTTGGTTTTAACTACAGTTAATCAGGCAAATGGAAATGTGGTTTCTTCTCAGGACTTAAAAAAAAAAAAAAAAAAAAAAGCTAGAGAGAATCATCTTCCAGGACTGCTTCCAGTCCTCATCTTGCCTTCTACCTCAAACATGTCAAAACTATATCACTTCCCAACCAGCTGGCAATAGTTCACTGTACCATGCATTGCTGCCTATCTTTGCATCTCAGAAATGAATCCAGATACGGCCTTCTGGATCCCATATTTAATCCTTACTGATAAGAGTCATATTCCTGCCTTCAGGGTATCTGCTAGAAATTCCTATAGAGACAATACTGCAATTAATTTACAAGACCTGTTCTAAGGACACCCAAGTACCCTTTGGAACTGTTATTCAGGTTGCTGTATTGTTCCAAATCCTTAGGTAGTAGGGCAATAAAGCACATCATAGTGCCTGAAAGGAGGTCAGGTGTTATCAGACATGAAGCTTTACTGTGTGTTTGAGGGAAGTGTTCATTCTTGGGCAAACACTTCTGTAAGCACAGATGGTGTTTTCCTTAGTAAGTTGTTTCAGTTTTACAGAATTGTTATGAGGAGGAAACCTGGAGCAAAGGAAGATGGCTAGGGTAGAGCCTGATCAGGAAAAAGGAATAAAGCTTAGCTTTGAGTGTAGGTATTTAGAAGGACAGAAGATACCCCAAGCAGTGCAGGAAGTATGACTGATCCATTAGGCGGTCACCATGCAGCTGCTATATAAAGAACTGATTATGCAGTGTTATAAAAGTATTATACATTGATAGACATGTAAATATGTATGTGTTGGGTTTATGTCTTGTATTTCCTTATTGTTAAATTTTATTGTGGTTGAGTAACAGTCAAACCAGTGGACTTTTTCTGTAAAGTAATACGAGTTTTCTACTTGCCTGGGCCACTTCTAATTCTCTTCTCAGTGTGGGGCATGTAGAATTTAATCACTGAATGCTTCCATTTTTTAATGGCACACTGCTGAGATGAAAGAGATATGATGTTTTTCCTCGGTAGGCTGATAGCTGAGGAATGTGTGCACAAATATGAGTAAAATATTACAAATCAACAATGGATGCTGTGTGGTAATAGAAACTACTCCTGTTTCTCCTACAGCTCAAACTCAGCAGTCTGGAAAGAGAATGCATCTCTGAATGAACAATGTGTGTGAACAGTAGCATTGTTAGTCCCCAAAAATCTAGCAAGATTAGACTAACTAGTTGGTTCTTTTTTGATCTGTGGTCAAACAGATGTGGAAGGGACTATATATTAGTGATATATTATTAAAATTATATTATGTAAGGGTTTTTTAAATCAGGATTCCTAGTTCAGCAAACAAGAATGAAGTATTTAGCATACTTAAGAAGATAACTCCTTATGAAGAGGAACTGCAAAAAATCCAGTGTTCCTGGAAGCTAAACCTGGAGTTGAGCAGTCAGAAACTCAAACCCTTAAAAATCACTAAAAGTACTGGAATGTTTGGGTTTTACAGTCTTTGTGAGTTCCTCTAAGTATAATACAAAGGATAATATTTCCTTTCTCACAAGAGCATTGAGGAGTAATTCATTCAAGTTTGTGAAGCACTCAGGTGACGTAATAAAAACCTCCACTGAAACAGGACTAGATTTCTGCGTTGTAAGGAGGTTCCTGTTTTGGGCTACCTTTTCACTCCTTTAAAACACACTGTATGAGTTGCATTCTCAAAATATTTTATCCTGCAGATCTATGGGATGAGACTTCATGAATCACAAGTATTTCAAAATTGCTGACCTGGAACACTTGCCAAAACCCACAAAACACTCAATACTTTGCAGTTTGCGAGATCCTGTGAGCCAAGTAATATTTTACAATTCCTGATGCTGCTACCCAGCTTTGCAGGAACAGAGAGATCTTTTCAAACATAAGATACTAAATGATTGCACACAGTGGGCTATTCCTGTCATAAAACTGCAGCTTAAATAGAATCCAGGAATCGTTCTGCATTGCATTGGTTTGATGAGTGGCATTTTAAATAGAAATTATTTCTATGTCAGTATCTTTCATAGGTCACAAGTAAATAGTTGACTGTCTGTGTAAAAGACAGTCCCTGTTCCAAGTAGACCACTATCTCAGCAGTCAAAGCAGACAAAGATGAGGAGAAACTAAATACTACTTCCAAAGGGAGGGGAAAGTAAGAGAGATGAAGTGATCTGCTGAAAGATTATACAAGATATCTAAGCTTGAGTCTCAGCTCTATGTGGAATCCTATAGTTTAGTGAAATGTTCAGCCTTCCTTTGTAGCTAAATGAAAATTAATAATCTAGTAAACTGATAAAAGTCCACTATTGTTGGGTCTATGATCATAGGTCTATGATCCTTGTTACTCGTGTGTCTCTAACTGTAGGAATGATCCAGATCCAGATGAGGTAGTGAGAGGTATGTTCCAATATAACTTTTTTTATTATTTGATTTTTAATGACATACCCTTCTTTTTCTCAACCAAGTGCTGATATGTAAATACAGAGTTTTCAGTCCTGATAAAAACAGATGTGATCACTTGGATCTGTTTCTTTTTTAGTTGAAGAATCATTTATAGCATAGTGGCGAGGCTATAATGAAACAAGTTCTTAATTATATCCAGTGCCAAAGTTCAGTTTGACTGCAATGGTATTCGCAAAGAGCAGCACTGTACCTGCACATATGATTGACAACATGAACATGTGCACTTTCTGACTTTCTTGGATCAGCTGCTATGTTTGGTAATAAACGTAAAGTGCTGCTGTAAAACTAGTTCAAACAAAACTGCATTTAGCAGATTTTTCCTTCCAGGCTTGTCCCTTTGGTAGGTTAGTCATATCTCTTTAAGACACAGAGACCATTCTCAAATAAGGTTGTGGTGCAGGTGCCAGCCATGGTTAAACCTTGGTTTTCATTAATGCTGTGTTAAAAAGTCTAAGCTGTAGATGATACCATAAATATTAAAGCTGTTGTTAACAGCAGCTGATTACCAACTTTCAAGAGATGGTATAACAGCGATATTTACTGTTAATTGGGCATAATCACAAGTCTGAAAATTACCATCCTATTTCCTGGAGTTTACACTATCATCAAACTGACTGGTACACAGGCCTTACTCTGTCTATATATAGCAGGTCTGTAGCAGAGCCAGGACTTGAAAACAGATCTCTCACGTTGCAGGTTTGAGCAATATACTGGCTTCAATTCAGTTATTGTTCATCTGTGACAATATTTGCTTCTTTAGCTTGAACACATTTTTAAAAGCTAGTTAAACCTTAATGAGAAATCATATAGTTTATGTAAATTTTGTGGAAGAGTAGGAATTTTCTGAAGGGATCTGAAATCAACTCAGATTTTCTTATCAGTAAGCATGTTAGCAATTTTCTGCCTTTGTACTTATTTTTGTTATTCTATCACTATTGTTTCTGAGCACTTCACAACATTTTTTAAATACCATTGTAACTACTGTGTAAAGTATGAGTGTGTTTATCCCAAATCAACAGGTGGCAAACTAAGGCATGAAGATGTTTGAGCTCAGTCTTGTAACTGGTCCAGTGCAAAAGTTGTGTCTGCTCTGAAAAATTATTATAATTTTGTATTCTGTCCTCTTGAGCCCTATGGTGTACTTAGATTCAGTGGGGACCATATATGCATATGTTTTTATTTCCCGAACTTCCCTCGGGGGAATCTTTAATTGTATTTCCTGCTCTTGTTCTCATAGATTATAAAAATATTTTCTAGGGGTTTGGTTTTGGTTTTGTTTGTCTTTTAGATGCAATTTCAATTCTCTCCTCAGTTATGTTTGAGAATTGTGAAGAAAATGGCATGGAAAGTTTCAGGCCACTAGATGAATGATGACTATGGTTATCAAATGTTTCCAGTTATACAAGCCATATATTGTAAAAGGCATAATAGTGACATGGGATAAAAAGTTGAAAGATAATAACTTAAATATTGAAGACTTGAAAAATAAGCAAATACCCTCTGTAGAAAGTTGTGGCACCTTTGTTTCCAGTTATTGGGGAAAAAATGTACACCTTCACTGAAATTAACATTTTGTTTGGCCATTAGTCAATTTAGCATCAGATAGACTTTTTAATATGAGCTGCCCATCATAACAGAGTATTATGTACAAAAAGACCAAATTTAGTGCTCAGGAAGTGTCTGTGTCTCTCTTTTCAAATTTATTCAGGCCAAATGAAACATTAATTCTAAAAAGTAGTTCTAAAGCAACACTTTTCCCTGAATCTAGCATTAGTCACATTACTAAATATTATGGCATGTGTTATTAACATAGAACACAATTTAAATCACAGAGCTCTCCTAAATTTTCAATTTACTTGGAAAAATGTGGTTTTCTGTTTTAATTCTTCGTCAAATATCTCTCTGTGACGCAGAAATGCAGGAGAGCTTTTAAAAGATAATTCATCAGAAGTGTATCTGTTCAATTATAGTGGTAATGAAGATTCATTAGCTCTTATTCATGGGCGTATATTCCTCAATAGATAAAGAAACACATCTGAAAATGGTAAAACTTAGTAATGAAAAGTTAGCAGAATCTGTGCTCACTGTTCTTAAATGATCATTTGAATTTGGAAACCGCAGTGCAGTTTGGTTATACAGGTATTGGATTCTCACTGTATAAATGACTGTACAGTGTTGAAGGACAGTGAAATTGGAGTCCTCACCTTGTCCTTAAAAGACAAGGAAGTAGATGTTTTCAGATGATAGGTGCGTCACTAAATCTGTGCTGGTGTGTATCCTACTCACACTTGTATTTACACACAGGATCTGAATTAGTATAGGGCAAAAGGAGATTTTTTTTTCCCATCCAATTGGGCTACAGATAGATTATGGAGCTGGGCTCATGTGATGTCTGTAACAGAGCTGTAAGGTTTGGACTTAGATATTTCTAAGAGGTCATACCTGGAGCGTGGGGCCGTGCAGTCTGGTTCATTAGCAGACAGGCAAGACTGTACTGACAGAGGAAGTGAAGAGGTATGTTGTCCTTCACTCTTCAGAGCTGGGCTTTCTTGTGTAACCTACATTTGATGGAGACTGGTAAATGTACGAGAAATTCAGATACAGTTTCGTTTTTCAAATAACATACGACAGGACTATTATTAATATTTTTTAAAATACCTTGAAATACTGTGGGCTAGTTGTAGGGGCTGAGTTGCTTGAATGTCAGCGTGCTGGATACTCCTTTGTACAAGGACTTCCTAAGGGCATAGTAGGCTGCAGTGATCTCTTTGACACTGCTGCTTTTTAGGATCATGGCAGCTCAGGATAGAAAGGAGCGTATCTGAAACACCCTGTCAGTGCTAGTGATTCCTAGCTGCTCCCATAGCCCTTCAAGACCACCAGCAGCTGGTGTAATTGGGAAGGGAGACTGCCCAGACCAAGCCAAGAACAGTGGAATTGCAAAATTGGCACCAACCAACTGTGCTACATTCTTCTTTAGGTGCCTCAGAACTGCTCAGTCTGAAGAAGGAGACCATGTGCCCTTTTTCAAAGTACTGGATGTACAGCACCTGAAACTTCATTTCACCATCCCCGAAATTGACTGTTCCAGGCCTTGATGTTTTTTTCACAGCTTCAGTAGCTAATCCACCCTACTGCTTACATCGAAACATATCCAACAAGAGGGATTCTTTTGAGAGTTTTACACTTCATGGCTGGATTATGAGGTTACATCTTTCTTAGTGATTCGAAAAGTATTTTTGCTAGAAGCGGTAATTAGGAAGGATAGCAGCAAAGGTGGCAGGAAAACCTCAGCTGTATTCATCAGTTAGGACTAGAGGCCTGTTTGGTTTGTTTCTTTTCACATATCCTTTTGAATTATAGGCTTACTGCTCCTGAAGCTGCAGAGCTCAAGGTGATTATTAGATGAGTCAAAAAAAAGTGTCATTCTTCACATGCTGAAATGTCTAACAGCTTATTCTGTTGTAGATCACCTGTAGCCTGCTATATAAATAAAAATAGATAGTGCCATCTTATACATCACAAATACGAATCCCATGAAAGCAGGGTCTGTAGGCAATGGGAATCCAGACTTGAAAATCTACAGATAACTCTTGAATACTTTTAATTAATTAATTAAATTAATTTTACTGTGAATTTTACCTGCAGTTGCACATATATTTAAAGATTTTTTTTTTGACCCAGAGATGCCCACTAGCCTCTGCCTGCTCTCTGATAAACAAGCTCCAAGTTCTAAGGAAAGAAGGGAAAAAAGAAACAGATCAGAGCTGGTTGTTTCTGTGCTCCTTTTTAAGGGGATCCCTACCCTTGTCACCTGGGGTTGAGGGGCAGAGCTGTGATCAGTGGCTTTATATCTTCCGTTTGTCTAGCTTTGCTTGTAAATACTTCTAAATTGCTATACAATGTAGTTCCTTAGGGTTTATCTGTGTTCATAGAATCATAGGATGGTTTGGGTTGGAAGGGATCTTAAAGATTATCGAGTTCCAACCCCCCTGCCATGGGCAGGGACACCCTCCACTAGCCCAGGTTGCTCAAATCCCTGTCCAACCTGGCCTTGAACCCCTCCAGGGATGGGGCATCCACAACTTCTCTGGGCAACCTGTGCCACTGCCTCACCACCCTCACAGTAAAATATTTCTTTATAATATCTAATCTAAATCTGCCCTCTTTCAGCTTAAAACTGTTACCCCTCATCGTATCACTACACTCCCTGATCAAGAGTCCCTCCCCATCTTTCCTGTAGTCCCCTCTAAGTACTGGAAGGCTGCTGTAAGGTCTCTCTGGAGCCTTCTCCAGGCTGAACAACCCCAACTCTCTCTGCTTGTCCTCACATGGGAGGTACTCCAGCCTCTGATCATTTTCCTGGCCCTCCTCACTCCAACAGGTCCATGTCTTTCCTGTGCTGAGGACTCCAGAGCTGGATGCATCCCTGCAGGTGGGGTCTTCTGAGAGCAAAGCAGAGGGGGATGAGCACACATGCAGTCCCCCACCAATTACGCACTCGAGTTTCCCACATTTGGGGAAGTGGTGGGGGTCAGCACGCCCAGAGTGCAGGGGATGAGCCTTGCCCTGGGAAAACCACCAGCCAGGCAAGTTAAAGAAACCTCTGCTGCCCTGTCTTCAGATATTTTCTGCCCATAATTTACAGATACAGTATAACATATACACACTCTAATCGGGTTCTTTGACATGTCTCTTGTACTTTGTAAAAGCAGGCAGGCCCTCGGAGAAAGAAACAATGATTCTAGAAGAAAAGACCATTAGCTGTTGGTATTCTGTAAAGTCATGTCTGATTGTTCTTTACACCTCTTCCCCCTCAGTCAGAGAACATGGTTACTCCCCAGAGGCCTGTAAAAAAATCACTTCATGCAGCTGAATCCTAGAAATTGTCAAGATGATCTATTCAATACAGCCTTAGGACTCCTTTTCCCTGTTGCAGAGCCCTTTTCCATGACATGGAGATTCATTTCTGGTTTTCAGCAAGCACAAAGATTGCAGTTAATTTCAAGAGGGAGAGTTTCCACACCTGTATTCTGATGCTCAGAAAGATGCACAGTTAAATCTTACTTGAGAAGTCACCATACTCCCTTCACCGTTTAACCTTCAGGTAGCAGTCTTGGTGTCTCAAACCAGAGGGCCTTGATCCTCAGGACATTTTTTAGTAGTGGTATTTTCCTATATAAACTGCTGTTGGTCTCAAAAAACAAAAAAAAATCTGGCTATCTATTCCCTCCTCTACAACAGAGTCTTCTGCTCAGGCTGCAGGCTGCTTCAAGACTCTCAAAGAGATCTCTTGCTAAAGAACGGTCTCTAAGGAAACAGGGGTTAGAGTTTATTCCTTCTGTCTTCCTAGTGCTTCCTTGGCCCAGCTGTGATGCTGGTATCAACACCAACTCTTTCCTCTTCCAAATTGTGATGGTAACACTACATGGCAGCTGGTTTACTTCAAAACTTGATATCTTTCTTCCAGTCTAGAAGTTTCCCTATTCCTAGGATCTGGTGGGTCCTTTCTTTAATCCATGCCTTTCTTCTCCCTGCTAAGTCTGTCATGCTTTGGCACAGTATGTGGCTCCAAACAGTCAGAAAGGAATCTTCACTGTTTGATTAGCATTTGTAGCTCTTGCCCAGTTAATGGAATCACCTAGGCTGGGAAATGCAGGTTTTTAAATCATCCACAGGCTGAGCAGGGCCAAGTACTTAGTGGCAATGGATTAACTCTGGAGCTGAAGCTTGCTGATGCCCAGATTGCTCTAACAGTTGTTGCTGCTCATGAAACAAGGACATCTGATCTGCTTATAAGAGAATGAGTTTCTGTATCACTACAGCTTTCAGCCCAGTGCATCAAGATGAGACAAAACTGAACTACAATAAATAAGAAAAGAAGCACTGAGATGAAAGTACATCTGTCTGGGTGTACCAGGCTGAGAGCTGCGGCCACCCCTGAGTGGATCATGCGTGCCAGGCTTTGGGAGTGGAATGACCTGTAAAAGGAGTGGAGGAAACCTTCATGAATGGTGACTGCTGCAAATGTCTCATTGTGACCTACTGACACACATGTTAGGCATCTGAACAGTGTGGAAATCGCTGTGCACCTCAAGGCACGCATGGAGACAGTATCGCTTATGCAGAGTTTTGTGCAATCTCCATTCTAACTTTCCCTTCAGTGTAAGAGAGGAAATAGAAATCTGTTTTAAAAGCAAAAACAGTTTATACTATAAGAAGCATGAATAGCAAGCTCCAGCTGTCTGTTTACTAAGGTAAATGCAACATGGAAAATTCAGTGTGTTGGGGAAATAACAGCTTTTCTCTCCTGGTGACAGGCAGCTGTGATTGCTACTAGCATGGTCAGTGAACGCTGGCTTTGGACACAAACTTAATATTCCTCCTTTTGATGTTACTATAGATGGATAAAATCACCATGAGAACTAGCCAGTAGTGAAAAATACATGTTTATACTGTTTTATTTCTCCTCAATAGAGCTAGGTCAGTTCTAAGTTAGATATATGGGGCTGTATATGGGGCTGGGAGCTTCTCTGAAACGTGCGGGTGGTTCAGTGTTTACTGGATGAATCATAGAATCATAGGATGGTTAGGGTTGGAAAGGACCTTAAAGATCATTGAGTTCCAGCCCCCCTGCCACGGGCAGGGTTGCGTCAGAAAATATTCTGCCTTATTGCCAGGCTCCCTGGCAAAGGCCAGTGCCTGGTAGCAAAACGATGAGCCCAGGTGAGACAAATGCTATATGACATTTTCTTCACAACCAGCTTTCCGACACAGAAGCAAAGTGTTTCCCTCCAACCTTCTGTGCCTCTTTTGTGTCTGGAAAGAGGACAGCTCTGAGAGTATGGCTGTGAAATCTGAATAGGACATAAACTGTGTAAATAAATGTAGTGTACATCTAAACCTTGATTTTCAATGCACAATGTTTTTTTAAAAAAGCTTATCGCTGCCTTTAATACCTTTTGCACTTCTAGCACCTCTTCTGTATGTTGCACAGTAGTAGCACGTTTTGGTGTCTGCTGTAAGATGGATAATATTTGTAGTCAAATTTTTCTGATTTTCTTCAAACTGAGTAGTAAGTGGAAGGTATCCTGCAAAGATAATGCAAATTATCTTTTTAAATTAATGGTAAACGTGATCTTGTGTATGAGGAAGTGTGTCCTTGGATCCTATGAAGTGAGTTGGGTGGCACTGGAAGGTGAGCTGAACTCAGGGGGGAGGAGTGTGTGGGACAGTGGTGGGTGATGTCCCAAGACATCAGGTCTCATAGTCCCAGGAAATCCTTACGAGGTCTCGCTGAGAGGCAAACCTACATGTTGATACACGGTTCAGCCTGGAGGCTGGATCACAGGCAGGCGAATAAACCAAGAGGACCTGAGGCAAAAATGGATGAATGAGAACTGCCTCGCTTCATGGACCACCAGGGCAAGAAAGGCCTTGCATGTCCCTGCTCATTGGCTAGCCCCAAGCTTGTGAGAGACAGACCTGAACCAAGGGTATGTAAGAAGATGGAAGTTATAAACATGAAACAGAATCTTAAATAGGATTAAATGGAAACTTAAAATTACTTGAAGTACAGTCTTTCTACTGAGAAATATAACTTGCATTGAGAACCAGGAAGGGGAAAAAGAGAAAAGAAGCGTGCAGGTTTTTTTAACTTGAAAAGCATATAGTTTTTAAAAATAAATAAGGAGTGGGATAGAAAATATTTTGCTTCTCCTGACTTTGTGACTAGTACTCTTACCTCTTTTGCTCATTAACTTCCTCTCCTAAACTCCCAGCATCTTGTTTTATAATTAAATTGTAAGCTCTTCAGGGCAGAAGCTGTATTCAGATACGGAGCAGTAAACACCCTGCAGCAATAAATACTCACCCCGATTGGCACCACTAAGCAATATAAACACTATGTAAATAATGAGAACGCCTGAGAGGTGCTGAGTGCTGGATAAACACTGTTGCTTTGCAGTGGCTTACATTATAGTTAATTTAACAGTATACAAACCCATGTCAGCATTGGCTACAGGCAGGCTGAATATTGCTCAGAGGTATGGAAAGTCATGAAGAATTGGGTGAGCCCCATGATGTCCTCTGGGTGGAAAGATGCTCTGGGGAGAAGCTGATTTGGAACTTGGAGCAAAACTTCCCACCCTTTAGGAAGGGAAAAAGAAATGACACAGTCCTCTTCTTATGTGACATTCAGTGTGGCACTTATCTCATGGATTAAATGCCTGTGCATGATATATATCCAGACTCCCGTCATAGGCAGTGAAACCTGGAGAGCTATCCAGCTGACCGATTCAGTTTCCCACATATATTTGTCTGGTGCCATTTGAGATGCCCTGTAATAGGCCCTGGCTTCTGACTGCCACTTTGGAAGGAGAAAGGTCATGTTTAATATTTGGCAATTCTGTGTAAATGTCTTGGATACCACAGATGAAGCTGGCACTAGACCAAGCTTAGCCAACTGGTTTGTGTGCCGAGAGGTCTACTTCAGGGTGAGGTTGGCAGATTTGTGGAATCCACTGACTGTAATGGAAGCTTGGAGATCCAATCCATGTATGGATGCCTACCAGGTGTCTTAATCAGCAAGGTGAATCTTAGTGTCCTTTAAGATGTGTCCCAGGACAAGACTTATCTTAGTGTCCTTTAAGATAATATATAAAAAAAAATATTGGTGCTAACATTGCGAAAGTGCTTAAACCACCTTTTAAAAATCAGAGGTCTTAAAATGAGCATAAGTTGCATGTGAGAATGAAGGCTTCAGATCTGCTCTGAGTAAGCATGTCCCCTCCAAATAGATGCATAAACCCAGCACACGTTGTGTAGAGACACCCGAGCTGGCTCAGCACCAGCAGCAGTCTGGTAATGCTAGTGCACCAGGCAGGGTAAGCAGTCGTGCCGAGAGGCAGGGCAGAATTAGCTCATGTGGAGAGCCACTGGCCTTGCATTGTGCACTGACTTGTGCAGAAGGCTGTACAGAGGATATATCTTCTCAGATGTTACTGGAAATGCACTATACATCCCTGTACTTTTTACTTTCCTTCTCCTTAATGTTACTTTATTTTCTCAGAAAGTGTGTCTGTGTATGTGAACTTACTGCAGCAAGAACTGGTTTTTGCTTATACATTTATACAAGACAAACACAAGGAGCACAGTCTCTGACAAGGACACTGTCGCAAAACAAATTAAAAATACAGATAGGAAGCCAAATGCAGAGAGAGGTTATGCACCAAACATGACACAGGCCCTCTGAGACAAGGCTGAGATCTTCTGAGGTTTGATTTAATACCTCAACTATAAAAATTTTCATTTCCATGCATGATATTATATATTAAAAAGTATGTATTTGGGTAGTGCCTGAAAGTTGCTGTTTTTTTCTAGATATAGGCAAATGCAGAAAAGAAACCATCCATGACCACAAGGGACTACAGCATGAGATGTACTCGGACAAAGGAAATGAGAAGGGTATTTAACGTCCCAGGTATGTTGCCTAAGCGTAGGAGCAGGACAGATGGACTGACTGTCTCGATATTCCCACATGTTCCCAAAGTGAGCAGGAACTGACTGCCACTAAGAGTTCTTATCTGAAAGTCAGTACCAGTATGTTTTTTCACCTCATATAAACAAAGAAAAAGAAGGGTTTGTTCTGCTTCACTGGAGTAAAAAAAACCAAAAAACCACAATAGACTTCCATTCAGGCACACAAATAGCAACTCTCCTGTGACTTCTCCATTTAAATGGGTCTCCATGGTGAGATCTGCCTAGCTTTCGTTAGACGCCTGCGGAACGGTGCTGTGGTTCACACTGCAGACAGGAAGGAAAAGACAGCTGAAAAATTCCCCTTGCAATGGATTAATGAATGAGTGAATGAACAAGTGCAGTAAGATATCAAGTTGCTGTTGCATCACACTGCAAAAAATTATGCCTGTGTTCTCCACCACTGCTTTACTATCCCTCCGTTCTGCTTTTCCAGGCCCATTCAAACTACATGCTAGCCTGTACTTGTAGCTACAACCCCGACCAACAGATGGGACATAAATAGGTATAAAAACTGCAGCATTACAAGGGGCTTCCTTCCCAGGCTGCATTTCTTGTTTGCTTTCTTCTTTCTTTGTCGGTAGTTGGGTTTAGTGGTCTGCTCTATGATATATGTGCCTGGGTCAGACCCCTCCAGGGTCTCACCTGGCTCAGAGCACACACGGATGACCTGGTGCTGCGGGTACCAAGTGCAGATGTCCGCTGTGCAGGTGGCCTGTAGCGGCGAAAGGAAAAGAGAAGCTGGGAGCAAGATTGTTGGCCTTCTTGAACTGCCTGGTTTTGGGGGAACTCTCGGCAGACCTGCCTAAAATTTAGGTTACTACCTTTATGTCATCAAGGCTGTTTATATTAGGGATCTGTGAAATAAAAATTAAACAAAAATTAAAATCCACTAAAGAAGTCTGAGCTAATGAACGACAACTCCCTGGTGTTAGAATAATTATTACAATTGTTCACAACAAAGATCAGCTGCTCTGCCAAATACAGGCTTTAAAAAATTGTTCATGGAACCCCAAAATAGGCCAAGACTGGGTTAAAGAGTGAAAATATTGCCTTTGGGTTGTTATTTATATTCTACATTAAAATAAGGAGGGTTCACACTTTCGAGATCTTCTCTGTGCATGTATCAGCTAGAAACTTTCCAAAATGTCATATTCTGGTAGTAAGTTGCATGTAAAAATCTTTTTATAGATCTTAACATTCACCGTAAAATTATTAGCAATGCCAATGCTGGATACAGGTTGGAAGATACTGGTACACCAGTGATAATGCATGAAACTTTGATTTCGTCGAAACTACTAGAAAGTGTGACTTTAAGAGAGACCCAGATCTGATCTATGTATTTTTTTAAGTGTTATGCATAAGTGCTCAAAATTGAAAATTGTAGTAAAAATGGATTCTTTCATTGCTGTCATCAAGGCAAAGCCCCCAAAGCTTTTGTTTATACCTTTGCCATTACTTTTTGCACTTTTCTTCCATGTGAGGATGGAAGGTGGACTGATCAGCAAGCATTCTGTTTATTCAGTCCAAGTCAGGAGTTAGGTGCTAAGCCCAGCTGCTACTGATACAGCAGCTATTAAAATGTGAAAGCGCAGTTAAAAAGATCTAATTTTAAAAGTGCTTTCCTGTGGAATCCAGCCAGCTTTTGAAATCAGACCTTCACTGTCTTCACTAAGCCATCCAAACGTTACAAAGTCTGGAAATACAGCTGAGGAACCCTGCCAACCCCCTGGTGCAGAGTGATCATCTCGCATAGTTTCTCCGCCTGGCTGTTGGGGCATGCCAGGGTCGGTGTCTGTGGTGTGCAGTGGTCCTCACTCCTCTTAGGGAGCAGCAGAAGAGATGCCCCAGGTTGTGCCTTTGGGTCTGTGATCTGGAGGTGCGCTCAGGGCAGTCTCCAGGGACAGGCTGTCCCTATAATTGTGGGACAAGCATGGGGGAAGGCAGAACTCGGCAGTGCTGGCAACAGGGACTAGACAGGAGGAATGAAATCAGGTGTCTGGGATCCTGTGAGGGAAGGGAGAGGCGGGCAAGATTTATCAGGAGGTGGAGGCGAAACAAGGCAGGCAGAGGGAGATGTCTGTGCAGTCCTGAGGGAGGGTGTGGGCGGCCGCACGCACGAAGGCACAGCCAAGCGTGAGGAAAGGGCAGAATGGGTTTGCGCTGGGGAGGTACAGTCAATGGCCCGAGTGGTTTTGATCTGTGCTTGGGAAGCAGATGCCTGTAGAGTTAGGATCAAACTGCTGTGGTTTCCAAATGCTCATATTTAGCATTCTAGCAAGTTGGAGCAGATGGCAGGTCTGACTGCTCTGGGCCTCATTTCTGGGCAGTGGCTGGAAACCCTTCTGGCCTCTTTGAAGAGTGGTGTGGATGTGCCTGCTTCAGGAATGGCATCCTGTCATTTCCCACTTCCTTCCACTGTCTCCGTCGAGGTTATAGACCGTGCTCATCCCCCCCAGTGCCACAGCCTGGGGACACCCCCTGGGTTGCAGTTGGCAAGCTCACGTGCCCCAAGCCGTTCAGCAGGGCTGGTGTGGGTCTGGCTCTGTGCCAGCGGAGTTACTCTGCTTCTCAGGTGGAGACATGCGAGAGCAGACGTATCTGGCTGTTAGAATGCCTTCCAGAAGCTAAATCATCCGTAAGCACTGCTGAATTCACTTCAAAAAGTAGGGCACAGCTGATTTCCCATCACCATTCACCCCTAGGAGCAGAGCAGAGGGAGCTTCAGAACAGCCTTGGTCACCGATGGGGAGGATCTCCCAGCCAAGGGTCACCACCAAATGCACCCAGCTCCTCAGCGTGGCTGAGGCCGGCAGCACTAGTTCTGTGACTGTTCCGCTGACTATTCCCCTAGACAAACCAAAAGAAGTGCTCTTTTTTTTCCCTTTGCAGTTTGAGAGCACCTGCACAAAGGAGGTGGAACTGGGGGCAGGCTTTGCCCCTACCTGCGTGTGTAGCTTATGCAGAAGCCTACAGGCTCTTAAAAGGATTTCTAAATGTTGCTCATTAGCTCGTAGCAACTCTCAGTGTGTGACAAAACAACTACTCTCGTGGAAGTATTGTCTCCCCAAATGAGGCTTCTTAGATTCTCCAGCTATTTGTAGTGAATCAAAATTATAGAGTTGGCCTTTGTCTTTCACAGTCTGTTATACAAATCTATGCCTTTGGAGATGAATTGTCCATCGTACCAGCTGTGTGGCAAATAAGCCATGCTCTTGGCTTTTGTACAGTGTGAGATTCACTACTGACAAAGAGAGAAAGGAAGGAAAAGGCAAGAAGAACCTGTCAGAACTGAAGGAGAGGATGGANCCGTAAGCACTGCTGAATTCACTTCAAAAAGTAGGGCACAGCTGATTTCCCATCACCATTCACCCCTAGGAGCAGAGCAGAGGGAGCTTCAGAACAGCCTTGGTCACCGATGGGGAGGATCTCCCAGCCAAGGGTCACCACCAAATGCACCCACCTCCTCAGCGTGGCCGAGGGGCTGAGGCCGGCAGCACTAGTTCTGTGACTGTTCCGCTGACTATTCCCCTAGACAAACCAAAAGAAGTGCTCTTTTTTTTCCCTTTGCAGTTTGAGAGCACCTGCACAAAGGAGGTGGAACTGGGGGCAGGCTTTGCCCCTACCTGCGTGTGTAGCTTATGCAGAAGCCTACAGGCTCTTAAAAGGATTTCTAAATGTTGCTCATTAGCTCGTAGCAACTCTCAGTGTGTGACAAAACAACTACTCTCGTGGAAGTATTGTCTCCCCAAATGAGGCTTCTTAGATTCTCCAGCTATTTGTAGTGAATCAAAATTATAGAGTTGGCCTTTGTCTTTCACAGTCTGTTATACAAATCTATGCCTTTGGAGATGAAGTCCACATCGTACCAGCTGTGTGGCAAATAAGCCATGCTCTTGGCTTTTGTACAGTGTGAGATTCACTACTGACAAAGAGAGAAAGGAAGGAAAAGGCAAGAAGAACCTGTCAGAACTGAAGGAGAGGATGGAACCAGTACTGGTCTCCGGTAAAGACCAGAGAGAGTTCAGAGAAGGGCCGGGAAAACTATCAGAGGGCTGGAGCACCTCCCATACGCAGACAGGCTGANAGCTGTGGATGCTCCATCCCTGGAGGGGTTCAAGGCCAGGCTGGATGAGGCTTTGAGCAACCTGGGCTAGTGGAGTGTCCCTGCCCATGGCAGGGGGGTTGGAACTCGATGATCTTTGAGGTCCCTTCCAACCCAAACTGTTCTACGATTCTAAGTAACAGGAAAATAAAATTATTTCTTTTCATTCCATTTAAATGAAGGACCTATTGAAAACTGATGGGTGGAAAATTCATTTCAGCCTGAAAGTACCACCGCACCAGGATGAAATCAGAGAAGTTCTCTCAGGAAAGAAGGAAAATCCTCAAAAATCCAGGTTTCAACAGTGAAGTTCAACGTGAGCTGCGAGTGCCTCAGGGAAATGGCAGGCAGATCAGCAAATGATGAATTACAGGAGTGAAGTCAGGATGTAATAAAAGTCTCAGTACCCCTTTGAGATAACATTTGCTTTTACCTGACAAGGTTCCTGAGAGGGTTATGGGAGCTTGAAAGAAAGCACTAGCTCCAAAATTGCAAACCTCAGAAGCAGGAAGAAAATAATTGCCTCCCTAAGAAACACATGGGTAAGAAGATGCCTCCGCTGGGAGAGGTCAAGTCAGTAACAACCACGTCTTTAGTCATCACTGAAGTCCTGAAATCAGAAAGGCAGTCATGCAAGACAAAAAAGAATTGTTTTAAGGGCTGACTTTTTTATTCTGTATTAAAGATGGAACCAAGCCATGAAGTAGAGCTCTGACTTGATCTCCAGAACCAAAATTCACAGAAGATTGGATTTGGGATTTTCAGTCTGGGCAAATTCATCTGAACCTCTCAGAGTTTGGCGATGTTCAGTTCTGGCTCAGGTTTTGCTCCAGTTCATGTAGACAGATGTATAAAATCCTCTGCAGAACTGAAGCAGGAGAGGACATGGGGCACATTAATTTTGTGCAGTCATGCACTAGCTCTGTTCATGCTCCAAAGAGCTGGGATATTGCTGCATTATCACCATGGCTGTGCTCATCCTGCTTTTCAGTTGAATTCAGTAGCACCGCATGGTTGCTGCTGCTCTTGCAGCTCTATGGCCATGCATCTTTAATTATAGGGATACTAACGGTGCTAAATGCTAGTAAGCCTTTGGGCCTGGGGGCATCGATGGAGCGTCCTCTTTCCTCACCAAACCCTCCACTCATCAGCTAATCTCATCCTGCTGGGGCACGCAGTCTGTTCCTTGAAGACGTCATCATGGGAAGCCATAGCACAGCACATCACAGGGGACAAGAGGAACCAACCACTTGCCTTCTGCCCTTCTCCACTTCCTTGTGTGGAGAGTTGAGTCCATCAGTCACCCTGACCCAGGACCATTTTGGGCTCCTCTGATTCCTCTGGTGTATTAAAGAAAGGGAGGAATGCTGCTGGTGAGGAATCAGGAAGGGTTGGCTGGAAAGCCAGTTTGCGTGTCCCCACAGAGGAGTGCAAGAGGGAGGAACCATGCCATCGAGGTGGCTCAGAGTGGGGCCACACGCGGCACTGTGAGTAGGACATATGACTGGTATTACAGGTAGTACTGCTAGCGCTACAGGTACCATTAATGCCTAGTAGCTGTGGTGGTGCTGGGTACTGTGTCCTTTCGGAGTCATGACCCCGCGGGATGTCACCAGTCACTTCTGCAAAGGTTCTGACGTGCAGCCAGGTTGTGTTCCCGCCACATGGTGCGTGGACAAGCCCGCGTGCAGCTGCCTGCTCTGAGCAGAGGCAGCTCCACCGGTCACGGCTCGCTGACGTGATGGCAGCACAGCAAAACACCCTTCCATGAATCATACTGGGGTATGACTCTCCTGAAGAGCTGTGGCCCAGGCCTGCTGCCATGGGGGTTGGAATGCTGGAAGCCCTTTTGTTGTGCTGGTTGCAAGAGGATCCTGAGGAGTCCTCATGGAAGTGTCAGCAAGTGGATGGGCAAAAGCTGCCATTGCCTATATACTGAAAATATCTAAGTGGTGCTGGAGGAGGGAAGGTGGAGGCAGGGAGTGGGAGACATGGTTGCTAGAAAGGTCAAGATACGTGGATAGGAAACACCAAAATTGAAGGAGGATTTGTCTGGAATATCCTCCTCATCAATTTCTTCATTTCAGAGAAGGACAATAAGCCTTTTTCCAGGTGAATTTTAACTTTATTGGGTAAAGATTTCCTGTCTTTTTGATAAATCCAGCCAAAAAATGTCAATGAACAGCTGCAGCAGAAGTCCTGCGTGTTTATAGATCCTTTATGGTTTGTTCTTGCTGTGTGTGGTTTCAGACACATAGGAAGAAGCTCTTTTCTACTTTCTCTCTTACCAGAAGGCTTTGTCCATGTGTACTCATGCTGTTTATGTTCTTAGACAATGAGCTTGCAGTGTCCTGAGATTTCATTCAAAGGTTGAGGTCCTGTTGTGCAAGACAGGATATTTTTCCCAGAAGTTAGTTCCTTCCCCAAAGAACTTCCAGAGACAAAAGAAGACCATGGCCCAGCTGGTGTCAGGGAAGCAGAAGACACTGGTGAGACACTTACAATTAGTGTAATGAGCTTTAGTCAGGTTACATCAGCTGCCTGACCATTGTCATATAGTTTTATGGGCATTACAGCAATAGGGTGACTGTAAAGAGAAATGATGGGGTGTTAAGTAGTGACTACTTTCAGGACAAGCTCTTTCCACTCGTGAACGCAGGTTTATAGGAGGTGGTATGAAACAAAATGGAGAGTAGCACCAATTCATTAGGATATACCCAAACTGCATGCTGCCTGTTTGTTAATGAGTGCTGCAATCTCCCACCTAATGCCTGAATAAGGCCCTGACTCCTATGCACAGAGTCATACCTTTTTACATGCAATACAAGACTGAACCAAAATTAAACCAGGTGTTTCCAAGTCTAGAAGACACAAGCAAGATAAGACTTTTAGCCAATGGAAGTACCTGCCATTCACAAGAGATTTTTTTTTAATCCAAATTTTTATTGAGATGTTCTGGGAAGGTCCCTTCAAGTTTCTCACAAGGGTTGCTAGAGCAATCTCAACTACCCACCTCTGCTTTACGTTCACTGCCAGTACTTTTGGGGGTAGTTTTTCAGGTTACATTCTCTACGTGTTCATTCACAGGTTTTCATGGGTGACTTCCTTTTCCAACAAGGAGTGAATGTTCATGCAGAAATTGCTGTGGGTTGGAATGTGCATTGAGCCAACTTGGAACTTGTGGTTTAACAGTCTTCTAAGACATTGACCTGGAAGGGACATTTGTCTTTTGTATGTTGCATAAAACCTAAAAAAGACCAGGAAAGGGATATGAATTCAATATTCATGCATTATTTAGCATTCATTATTCTTTGCTAAAAACCCCACAGGTGTCTTAACTCACTCTGTTCAATGGAAGTTTAATCAATACAGGCAGTAGACCACAAAGCACAAGCTGGCTGACCAAAGTTGGGGTCTAATTACACAGAATCACAGAATCACAGAATGTTAGGGATTGGAAGGGACCTCGAAAGATCATCCAGTCCAATCCCCCTGCCGGAGCAGGAACACCCAGATCAGATCGCACAGGAACGCATCCAGGCGGATTTTGNATATTCATAATTATCTATTAATATATCATGTTACATGCTAGTATGCTTTATGCGAATATTATTTAGCTAAAATACAAGCAATAAATACTGTTTTCCAAGGCGCAGGAAAAGCAAACAAAACTGCAGTCTATGTCTGAAAAGATTTATTGTGTTGATAATAGCCTGAAAGTCAGAAAATCAGTATACCTGACATAGGTATAATGGCAAACGAAAGCTGTTCTGTGGTGAGGTGATTGCAGATCCATGGCTGCAGTCATTTTTGTCTGTGACAGAGAAAAAAGGAAGGTGGGAAAACTTCTCAGCAGTATTTCCTTGGAATCACAGGAATACTTTTCCAAAAGTCACAATGCCTTTTCTAATATTGTAATATTCACCTTCTGTACATTTATATGCCTAATTCCATTTTTCCCCATATGTGCAATCTCATACCATGTCTGACTGAAGTGGGAAAAACCTACTCAGCCCAGTGGCTGAACAGTTAAAAATGTCATTCAACAATTTACCAGGTCACTGTCACAAACATGTTGCTAGGTGACTGCAGATGTTATCAGCTACAAAAATGCATGCATCTTCCAGATGTAGTCATCAAATAATTTCCAACCGAGTGATTGTGTGTTATAATAAAGTTGAATGCCTATTTAAGGATCTAAATACTTAAAAATATATGAGCTAATTTGTATTATATTGAAAACTGTTACCTGCCATGAATGTAGCAGAAAGGGATCAAAATTTGGGGTCATTTGACCAAGGGTTACTTGAGATTCAGCTCCCTAGGAACTGCAATTTTACACTGTCCTCTTGGGTTCTGTAACTTCTGTGCATACCTGATGCTCACATTCTGCATCTAATTATTCTACAGCTGATCCCTGTTGATTGGCATTTCTATCAGCTAGTGATATGACTCATTAACCTTTTTGGAAAGCAGTCTTTCAAAAGTTAATAACTGCAGAGTTTGAAACTTCAGGCTGACGTGATACCCAGTCATAAAACCAGGTGAACTTCCAGGCAATTTCGGATGTCATTCTGGGAGCTGATTTTAATCGATAAAAGAAATCTGGTTCACCTTGTAGGTCAAGATTCCCAAATGTGGGCTAGCTTTCTGAGCTCTCATTCCTGGTGGTGGCAATGTCATCCATTTCACCGGTGCGGCTGGGAGAGCTGCTCAGCTCAGCAGATGGAGGTCTCTACACCAGGGTGAGCTGAAGGAGCACTCCCAGACTCCTGGCGTGTACTGGCTGCACTGGCAATGACTATAGCACAGATTTAGATACTTAGCTCAGGTGTAAAACCTGTGTTACAGGGTTTTGATCTGCAAGCTGACTCCACACTCCAAATAATAGTTGTAATAACCGGAGTTATTTTTCAGAGGGGAAATTGGATTAGATGATCTACGGATTTATTCTAGCCTCAATATCTGTGAATGTGCATTGAGCATATGTGAGGCAGGGCTCAAAGAATGTGCCACTGCTTGCATTTTCCCTAGAGCTTTGAACCAGAACATCTGTGTATGCTCCCTGCTTCAATGTTCGTCTAGAATGGTGAAGAGATTACTTGAAGTAGTTGGGCAGGGATGTGGAAGATCACACTTTTCAGCTCTAGCCAGCCTGGATCAGAGGTTTCTAGATGTGCGTGGATTTAAGTGTAAACTGTCCAGAAAGAGTAATGTGCTAGTATTAAATCCAAAAAGATCTCCTCTGGCTCAGAAAGTTCCCAAGCCACCAGTAGTGGCAGACTGGGTGTCATTCTGAGAATACACCACTATTTATTCTTTTTTAGATATTCTGCAAATTTTTCCCTAGGAATCCACTCTTGGTCACATATCAGAGATTAAATGCTGCACCAGATGGATCTTGGCCGGACCTCCATGCCCATTTTTATGTTCTTACGCCTCTGCAGCACTGACTATTAACCATGATGACAGTATAGGTGACATGGGGATTTGCAGCAGTTTATGGGGTTTGTGTCATTGGTCTTCAGGGGCTGGTGATAGGTATGGGAAGCAAACATCATGGAATAAATCCTTAATCTTTCTGGCAAGGCTGGAGGGAGGACGGCAGTGTGTGAAGTTTATGGGTGCTGTAGGTGCAGTGTTTAAGTGTAGCTTAGCTGTATTTGCTGTGCCTGAGCTAAACCTGTTTTTACCACAGCAGAAGAGGTTCAGACAACATATAATGTGTAGCGACTTTTGGGATTACCTAGTGTATTTGACCTGCCCCCGGGATGTCCCTTCAGCAGGACATGTGTCTGTCACAGGTTCTGTGTCGTATCTATGTGAGTATCTCAGGTGCCCGGTGGTGTCTCCAATGGCACAACACGCTTGTGTTTAGGAGTCTGAGTCCTGCCCTGGATGGCTCCTGGGGTGAGCAGAAGGGATTTTGCTTTTTCATCTGCAGCAGAGCAGGCTTCAGGATATCCTTAGTGGCTTGTTCACCTTAAATAACTGTTCTCTGCCAGACTGTGTTTGGTACTTTCAGCTTGCAGAGTCCCAGCACCAGATCAGAAAAACACACACAAGCTCTCCCCTACACAAATGTTGATCTGGGCTAAAGCCCTGCTGTCAGATTACATTTGTTCAAAAAATGCAGCTGCCTACCCAGGGCCACAGGTCAGAGTCACGTTCACGGTAGTTCCTTTACACATTGTTTGGGTTTGCCTTGGTTTCTTTACTGTCATCCAAACTGGAGCTGGGCAGAGGTACTGTGCCTACTGGTTTTGTGGGGAAGAGCCATTCTGCAGCAGTTCCCCCACCAGCAGTACCTGTGGTGACACAGCCTGTATCCGATTTCCATAGTGATGTTTTAGCACAGGCACCAAAGGGACCTGAAACACTACAAAGCGTCTGAAGAAGGCCATACACAGCCACATGCACCGTAGGGACAGTCAAGTGGTCTGTCTGTGCTGGAATGGGTTGGTGGCATCACGAGCTGGCATGTCTGCCTTCAGAGAATCATAGAATATCTCGTGTTAGGGGTGACCCATAAGGATCGTCGAGTCCAACTCCCTGCTCCTCGCAGGACTGCCTAAAACTAAACCATATGACTAAGAGCATCATCCAGACACTCCCTGAACTCTGACAGGCTTGGTGCCATGACCACTTCCCTAGGGAACCTGTTCCCGTGACTGACCACCCTCTCAGTGAAGAACCTTTTCCTTACATCCAGTCTGAACTTCCCCTGGTGCAGCTTCATTCTACTGCCTCATGTCCTATCGCTGGTCACCAGAGAGAGGAGATCAGGACCTCCGTCCTCACTGCCTCCTGTGAGGAAGCTGTAGACTGCCATGAGGGCATCCTTCATCCTTCTCTTCTCCAGCTGAACAAGCCAAGTGACCTCAGTTGCTCTTCACAAGTCTTGCCCTCAAGGCCTTTCACCATCTTGGTTCCCTTCCTCCAGACACACTCTAACAGTCTGATGTCCTTACACTGCGGCAGCCAAAAGTGCCCACAGTACTCGAGGTGGGGCTGTAGAAAGGGACAGTCACCTCCCTTGACCGCTGGCTATGCTGTGCTAGATGCACCACACGACATGGTTGGCCCTTTGTGCTGCCGGGACACGCTGTTGACTCATATCCAGTTTGCCATCTGCCTTGTTCCAGGCTGTTCCTGATGCTCCAAAGCTGAACATTTGCATCCCTGGAGGCTGTCACTGCTGGTGGGATAGAGGGAATGCCCAGCACTGGTGACTGAACCACTGTCGCGTGGGGCCAGGTCTTAGGCACTTTGCTGCCAGGTTTGTTGGTACAGCCACTCATATGATCACCAGCTACAGCTGAGGAACCTGCTCCCATGCCACCTCCACCTTGCTGGCTTTGCTGGGTGTAACACCCCATGAAATCCTGTCCTTTAAAAAATGGGAAGTGGTTCACAAAAAAGTGGCATTTGGAAACCCAGCCATTTCAGCTGAATTGGCATAGGTAAGGAGAGCAGGAGGTGGGGACAGGACTGAGCGGAAAACCGGAATGGGACAGCAGCAGCAGGCTGGCAGCAGGGAAGCTCTGACTATGAGCCCACAGCAGTCTCATCACATGATGCTCCTTCCCGTTGTCTAACTGCAGGACCTCCATTCACGGAGTGGATGAAGACCACGGGTCATACATGAGGTATGCCACCATGCAAGGCCAATATTTTTACCTTAGCTCTGCCTAATTTGTCCTTTACATTACTTCCAGGTAAAACCATGGTCCGCCTGTAGATTTAAGTTAATATTACTTAAATCAGTTGTTACTCAAATGCAGTTGTTACAGTTCCTTTGCTGTATGTCATTTATGCTGCTTCCTGGTAGCCTGAATACCCTTGCTCTGCTCAGTACAGATGCTGGATATCTTTAATAAAATATATTCCTACTGAGATTTCTTTTAATGCAATGTCAGAAGTTTCCAGAAAGACATTTAAACTGTAGACATTTAAGTTAAAATTATTTAAATTTAAGAATAATTCTCTCCCTTGAATCTGAACAATAGATTGCCCAGATCTTGGAGCAAAACTTCCAAAAGGAGCTTCCTACAACATGAAACGGAAGGATAGAGATGTGCACCATGCACTCTGGAAATGGAGGGAGTATTGTAGGTTCCATGGGCCAGCCCCTTTCCCCTGAAACTTGGCCGCTGGCAGCAGAACCCAGTGGCCACTGCACGTCTCCTGTGCTCCTTTTGTACCACCTCAGCAGAAAAGGAGATATCACCCATCTGGTGGGAACAACGGTAGCCGTTGTAAGAACATTCTCCTTTCATTTTCTGGTTTTTGGAATTTAAGTTTAGACAGACTCTGTATTGTGACAAAGTGCCAAGCACTGATGGGAATCTTTATTAATATTAAGAATTTGGGGCATGTAATAACAACAAAGGATTAATATAGCTTTGCTTGAAAGCAGAAGTTAAATGAGGCTATTTAGGAAAAAGCAATTTTACTTCTTTAAAGTACAAGTTCATTGCATGAAAACATCACGAACTAACATTTATTTGGAAAATGCATGTTTGTATTTTAAGACTACTTTTTTCAAATTTCCAGACTGAATAATATTTTCTAGAATACATTTATTCTGGAATGAGCTATTGCAGTTCTGGGTGATAGGATCAACCAAGAAACGAACGGTCTATATGCTTAACAGCAACAACAATAATCCTAGTAACAGTAATGATAACAATAACAATAATGATAATCTTTTCTTAATTCTGAATAAACATGAAAATATTGGAAGAGCTCAGTTTTACATTTTGTCTTTTTTCTGTGTGACACAAATGTGAGTTTCTAGTGCACCATTTGTTTTTGCCTTACGAGCTATTTCAGATACTGAGATTTCCAGGGATCTGTTCAGTTTATCCCTGCTTTGAGAGGTGACTTGAGTACAGTATGTAAGCATCATCAGAGGAACAAAACACTGGAAACAAAGAGCTGTTTAATCTAGCAGAGACAAGAATAACATGGAAGAAAAGACTTTAAGCTTTTAGCGATGAATACTATTTTAACAAGACGTGTAAATAAGATTAGAACAGATTACCAATGAAAACGGTGCCTTCTCCATTACCTTTTGTGTTCAAAACAGGCACTTGGATGTCAAGGTGCTAGTGACCTTTTCTGTAGTGGTCTTGTGTCCGGACCGCTCCAAGAGGCTGAGTGTTTGACGAGGGGGACCTGCCCTGAAGGCAAAGACTAGAACACTGGATTTTCCTCTTCTCCTAACACAGCTCCCTAATCACCATCAAGCAATTATCTCTCTGTTGGCCCTGATAGAAAAGCAAGTGATAATTGAGACGAACTTGGACGGCTAATGATTTTTCAGAGATGAAGTGTCTATAAGAACTTCCCTAAATTAAGCAAGCTGGATCTGACTGTAGTATAAACACGCTTTTGGTGACCAACACTTCAGTATTTCTCCCTTTGATTCAATGGGTGAGGGTGCAGCCCCCCTCTGCTTATCTCTGTCTTCTAACGGGGCTGCACACAGCAGTCCTGCTGTACTGTACAGCTGGGTACATTCAAAATACACTTTGTTATTGGTGAGTTGTAGTAACTGTCACTAAATTTTACAAAGTGGAATTTTCCTACAGCCCACTAGAGAGGTGTAAGTAATTAAAATAATGTGTGTGTGTTTGTTTATTTAAAGGACGTATTAACTCTAGCTTAATGGGTCAGGAAACTTTGCTGTTTCAAAATAAAAAGTGATTAACAGTTGAATATGCTTTCTAAAGCATCTGCTGTTCAGACTGTTGGTACATCAATATTTTGAAAAGCAAATTAAGTTAACTCTCCACTGTTAATATCCATTGCACATACATACAGGCACCCAGATTCTCTCATTTTGGATGACGCCATGAATGTATTAACAGAAACATTTCAGAGAAATCTATTTGCTGGTTTATCTTCAGCACAAAATGCCAAATAATATGGAACCGATATTTTGTTTTTCATGTGAAGCATTGCAAGATGATCCCACACATCCCAAGAGTGGTGCTGAGAGGAATCCGTCAGATCTTTCCGGATGCAGTAGCAGGTCCCTGGTTGTGTGTGCTCATGGTCCTTTCCAGAACCCTGCCTACTCTTGCTCTTCTCACTATGGATGTTGGGAAATCTTTAATAAAATGCATTCCTACTGAGATTCCTTTTAATGCAATATCAGAAGTTTCCAGAAAGACATTTGAACTGTAGAAATCTGTAGGAGTAGCAACACATAAGGACCAAGCCTGTCTACTGTGCCACTGACAAACTGCTTCATTTTCCGTCCAGCTCGGGCTGTTACCGAGGGCCACTTTGTACAACAGGGATCATTAAAAATAAACAGATTAATTTTTATTCCTAAGGCCTGTATTATTGGCCTTATTCTTAATGACTTTTGACATAACTCAGTAAACTTGCGTCACTCCCGCTGTGCTGGAAGCGTGGTCTCCAGTGTTGCCGTTGCAGGTGAATTTAATTTTCCCGTAGGCTTTACTTATCAGCATTTTGATGCCTCTGAGCCTGATTCAGCCTGAGTGGCACAAGGCTGGTTTTGAGAGCACGCATGGCCCCTGTGAACTGCTGAAAGCCGGAGAACCAGCCATGGTTTAAAGTGTGGGGTGTGCTGGTAGGTTGGAATGAAGTAAGGACTGGTGGTGGGAGGCAGGCTGAGATACTGGGAAGGCTGCCTCTTGGCTCTGAGGTACTTGATGGACCAGAAAGTGTGGGCCTGGAGAGTTCTCACTGACACACTGGTGTTCTGCCAGTGAGAAATAGAGACTTCAAAGTGTATGAACACAGGATGAAGTTACTAGGATTTGTTTTGTTTTGTTTTACTTTGTTTGACATGTCTACACACGTCTAAGCCTCAAATTCCAAACCAAGCTTTAATCCCTTCTCTTCTGGAGCCCTTGAAGGCGGAAAACAAAGTTGTGGTAAATCATATCATTAGACTTTAATAGCCAATGAACAGTAAGTAACATTTTTTCCTCCCAAGGGAGTTATTTAATGTTTAATGAAAATAGCAATTTGCATAATTCACTTGCAGTATAAAGGTCACCATCAGTCTGTCACTAGGATAACAGGGTAATTACTTAAGATAACTATCTTCCAGGCATAAAAGAATGTTAATTTGTTGAAAAGGACAATTTGAAATGATTGTATTTTAATTATTATATCATCTTTATTCTATTTTTAAGAATGTCAGATCTTATGCAGCACAGCCCTCAGAGCATCTCTTTCTCAGAGGCAGTGGATATTGAGACCAGCCAGACCAGGCTTCTGTACTAGTTCCTAAAAACCTTCAGTTTGCTCCACTCTTATCCATCTGTCTTGTTCACCTTCAGTATTTGACAGTAAACATCTGCTAACCTAGATAAATGGCAACAACAACCATAAACATGAGAAGTCGGAGGGAGTTGGAGTGATGGACCAGGTGTCTCTGGCAAAGACGCAGCGGCCCCAGACCATGTCCCTTCTGAAGGTGGCGAATGTTCTGACTCTGTGCCGGGGCCAGGAAGACCCTGCTCCAGGCAGACCACTCTGCATATTCCATCACCAAATCCTGTTGGGTCACAAATAAAATATTACCCAAATAAGGGCCCATTTCTTTTTCAGTTGTGGTCTAAGAGGACATAGAGAGCGGCTCTTAGTAAAGCACAGCCAGGCCAGTAGCTGCAAACCTGCTGAGCCTTTGCACGGCCAAGCCCAGCCAAGGACTCAGACATCAATACATCACATAGGAGGAAGCAGCTTATGGGAAAATCTGCTGAAACAGTGTGTGAACCCCAGCTATTGACCCCCCTACAGTTGCAGACAATAGGCTGCTTAGGGCCAAGGGCTGCCACCATGCCCAGCTGGTTTCCAAGGAAGATCCAAAACTGGCATCAAGCTGCCAGCGGTGCTGGAGCACTCTGCATTCCCGAAGGAATATGTGTCAGAGCTGGCCTGCAGCAGGGACTTGTCAATTGCTAGTACGTGCGATGCAGCCACACTCACCCCGGAGTGTTCATGGCATTGGAGCAAATGGTGTCACTTGACACTTCAGAGTACATCCTCCTGCTCCTCTGGGAGATTTCTACCAGGACTGCACGCAGTGCTTGCGAAGATGATGCAGTGTAATAAACTCCTTTTTCTCTTCACTATAAGGCCAGGATGATATCTGTCTCGTAGTGTCGGAGGTACCATAAGGTGCCTTTAATACTGGGGAGTGACCCCGTGAGTTACAGTTTGCAGAGGGACAGACCTACTTTTCCAACTCAGCACAACAGACCAAAACCACACTATGTTTCATTTCATGATTGCACCTGCACAAAGCTTTCAAATAATGAGCACTAACCTATTTAAAAACTGAGCAAGCTAAACATTTCATTTAGTATTCACTTGACTCCACTTTAGGTCATTAAAACCTCTGCTGCACTGGAGAAGGCGAAGGGGCAATATGATTAAGATGACATGATTAGGGCAGGGCAGCCAGGGTTTCTCTCAGATGGGAGTTGAGGAAATCCTGTTCGTCCTTTTAAAGAGATGCAGCAGGAAGCGCTGTTCCCCCCCAGCCAGACCGGGATGGAGGTGAGCTCCCGGCACCAGGTTTCTCTGACTCTTGGCCACTGTGCAAGGTGGTGCTTTGGGGACAAGCCTCGTGCTACACAGAATAACCCCCGCTCTTTACCTCCATATCCCCAGAGCAGGATTTCTTAGGGATATGATATTGATAACTCCTTGGCTGTGATTCAGAAAGTATCTTATTGCATTTACACAGACAGTCATTTACACACGTGTTAGGTGCCACTGTGAAACACAAGAGATGCGGCAACTCCATTAATAAAATCCTGGCAGCTATGAAAAGATGATGGATGCCAGCTGAGTCTGTTGTGGGGTCCCCACCACAGCAAAACAAGGTCCTGCAGGTGTTAGGGCTGATGTCGTGACCTGTCCTCAGCCTGGCCCCATCCCCAGAGAGGTGCCTGGTGCCTGGGGCTGGGGCTGGCCCCGCTCCCTAGCTGGCACCACACTGGCTCTTCATGGCCAAGGATGTACATGTGCAATTTCTGCAAAATCTGTCTTCTGTATGTGTTTAATCACAAAACGTCTTTTGCCACCACCTCCTAAATCAAGACACAGGACAACAGCATGCTGGATTGAGGCAGATTTGTGGTCAGAAACTCCTCTGCTTCACCACCCATGGTGAGCCAGGGTATGACCACTCCGGGCGTAATTTCTACCTCCTTCCCTGCTACCTCCTTAGGAGCCAGCTCGGTTGGGATGTGTGGCTGGTTGCTTCAGTTTTTAATATAGGTTCTGTGTGATTTCCGAATGCAGAACTCTCATTAAAGAGAACTGGAGCACAATAAAAACAGGCTACATAGGACTGGCCTGTCTAGTCAGTCAAGAGGGCACTCCAACAGCACAGGGAAAAGGAAGGTCCTTGTGGGATGGTAGTCCTGACCCACAAAGGAATATAAATGCACACCAGTGGCTTTTTTGGTATCCTTCCTGACAGTGGCCAGTACCACATATATGAAAGAGCTTCCCAACAGCAGTATTGCCATACTATCCCAGCCTTAAGCCATCTGAAGCTTAGGTCTCCGTAAACCACAAGTGGCATCTTTGTCTTTAAAACAATCAGTGTAACTCAGCGTCTAAAAATAATCCCATGGAGTCATATTTTCCCTTGTTCTTCAGCGTTTCAATCATTCCAGCTACTCCACAGTGTCATAAAACACATTTTGAGAAAGAAAAATAACCCAAAATTTTCCTGGAGCAAAATATTTAAAAATAAATGCAATGTCTCAGCCCTTAAAGCACATACCTAAATCATGTTGATTCAGAAAGTGCTGGAGGCTCTGGATGAGGATGGGGAAGTCCTGGCTGCTCCCCAGTGCCCAAAGGCCACGCGTGGCCGGAGCTGCGGTCGCCCCGCCAGTCGATGTACAGTTCAGCGTGCACCCAGCTCTCACTCACAGTTGTTTTCCCACATTAGCTTGAAACCTGAAAACAACTAAAGCCGTAAAAATTCTGATTCTTCTCCAAAACCAAGATCCTTGGTGGAAGTCCTGTGTATGCTAATGGGGGAGCGGTGCATCAGCACACGGCTTGGAGCAAACAGCAGAAGCGCTGCGGGGGGACCAGAGCCATCCCTGCTGCAATGCTGTGCCTGCAGCCAAGAAAACTTACTCTGTAGCTGGCAGTGAGTAACATGAAGCACGGAAATTGTCTTCATTAGTGTTTTTCCCTCTTCAACCAAAAGTATAAAGAAGGCACAGGGGCATGGCTGGGTCTCAAATACCGTGTTAACTGAATTTGCAAATATGTCAGTATTATTGTTCACTATTTTGCCACTCAGCTGAGTTGCTGGTAGCCCCAAAAATGACAAGAATTATCTCTAGAATGCTCACATTATTTAAAACAGCAGTATCCTGTTCTCATACAGTACAATTTTCTATTAATTTTCTTTGGGAGCGTATGAAGGAAATGAGGTAAAGCCAAGACCTGGATTGAGGCACACATTTTTCCTTTGAGTACAAAAAGGAAAAGGTTGAGACACCTCTCATTTAGGTGGCCTTGATTCATCATCTAACGCTAGCTCCTGACCTTGCTATGCATTGTCACCTGTGTGTGTGACGAATACTCCTGAACACCCAGACCACAGTCGGTACCCAAGAACTGATGCACCCCCGTTCAGGAAGCTGGCAAGTGTTGCCCCGAGAGTGGCAGGTCTCTAACGTGAAACCCACAGGGAGTGCTTCAAACAAAACCAACCTGCGAGGTGCTCCGAGGGAGGAGGAGGTAGAAGCCAGACAGTGTCTCCCCCTGTGCCACCCCATTCAAAGTAATTATCTGACCTGACGGTTCATGCTTTAATTAGCCTGGAAATTAATTACACTGGCTCCTCCTGCTGGCTGATCACACCAGGCTCATACGCATGGATGTGGTTATGAGTGACCAACGCTCGGCTTCATTTGGATGAGCAGCCACGTGTTTCACATACACTGCAACAGAGCCTGGAGCCTTCAGCCAGAACCAGCCTCCTGCTGTATCCTTCACAGATACTGACGGGCACCGCCTCTGGCTGTTGCATCATTAACGTTTTGCTGACATTGGCTGTTGATAACGGCAGCACCATGGGCAGTTGGGGCTGCAGCGGTACAGCTCGCTGAGGGGCTGTACTGGCTGTGCGCGGCTGGGGTTCAGCCGTCCACACTCAGCTCCAGGAGGAAAACTGGAATAATGCAGCGGAAAAGCTTACTGATGGAGGGGATAACACAGACAGTCGAATAATAAAGGAAAGCAGCTGGATTATTATTTGAGCCAGTTTCTGTCCTCTAAGCAAGCCTGCCTAGGATTCATTTATTTAATGGCACAACTGCCCTCTGCAGTACCGGGAAGCCAGCGTACCCATTGGGGAGGGTCACCTCGGGAAGGGGAGTGCAGGCATGTCAGAGGATACTGTGAATTTTCATGGCAAAATTTGAATAAATATTCTTCACAAAAGCAGGCCCAGTGACTGAGCGTGCTGGCAGGCTCGCCCAGAGACCTGACAGTGTTTGAAGGGCTGTGGTTGTAATTACTGTCACCATTGCTTGCATCAAGAATTACAACCACGCAAATGTGGAGCCCCATCCCTTTTAGTCAGTGCTTTAAAGCTGTCTCTTTCTTACGCATGCCCAGTGGTTTTCTTGACCTATTTTTGGACAGTGAGAAATTATTTATTTTTATATCTAGACTTCCTAATTAACCATTATAATACAATAAACAGGAGACTGAGAAGAACAGGAGGGAGATACCTGGCTCTGCCTTCTTGCCCAGACTATGTAACCCAACAGGAAGCAGCCTTGGACGTAGTGCTGCCTGGTGTTACAGAAAGCCAGCTATTGAAAAGGCTGATTGGTGCTACAGGATACAGAGGGAGATGAGGATTACCTAAGGCTGTGTTTTCTCAGGTGTTCTGTGAAGAAGAAGAAATTCACACAAGCCATAACCTGTTACAGGTGTGAGACATGAGACCTCCACCAATTTCCTCTCCATCCTTTCCTGACTGCTGAAGTTCAGTATTTGGAAGCATATCTGACTGTTATGGTGAAATCAGATAAGAACTCAGGGGAGCGTTTATATTTGTTACAGCAGCAGAGTACCATTACTGGGTTAGTGGTCGAGCAAATGGGTCCGTGCTGCCCGTTACATCTGCATGTTCTGGTGTAGCTCCAACACAGATGTTATGGAAGCAGCCGTTTTATGCAGCTCACATATAGCACTTGTGCTTCAGACCCAACCCTTTTCTGTTGAGTTTCAATGAGCATCCCTGCATAGGCACCCTTGGCCCTCAACACTGTGTCATCTCTGTGGACGGGCAGTGCTGAGGAGCACAGCATCACCAGAAGGAGGAGAAGCAGGAAGGCAGAAGCCACCAGCATGTTCAACATGCACCCCAAAAAAACCCAAACCGAAACAAAAACCCTCCCCTTTTCTCTCAAGAATGAGAAAAAGGCCCATAAAAAGCAGAGAAAAGACAGAAAAATTGATAGATGTGGTCACAGATTCTGGCCAGGGACAGAGATCTTCTGCTGATCTTCTCCTGCAGAACAATGCATTCTTCTCTGGAGATCAGATGAGTGATGAAACATATAACCCAGAATGCATAAAAAGGAAAGTCTGAAATAATTTAGATATATATTTTAATGAGGAAATGTAATTGAAATATGCAAATATGAGCAGTAGTAGAGGTAATATGTATATATAGCCAGTGGGAAGCCCTCAGAAGTTGGGTGGATCTGTAAACCTTAGCTTCCCCACGGCTTCCTGGGCTGGTACAGGAGGGAACACCTCTTCAAGAACATGAGGTTGGACTAAAGTTCTGTCTAGCCTTGTACTCTGCCTCTTTTACTCTTACAGCAAATTTCCATAAAAGCCTGTGAGAACAACACAATGGGTAGCTTTACCTCCCTGAACTGAATATATTCTGGCCCAGCCAGATCTGTGGCTCTTGGACTTCCTGAGCCAGAGAGAGTATCTGAACACTCAGCAGCTGTTCATGGACACCTGGCTGAATCTGTTCTCATGGAGCACGAATCCACCCCATTCACTAGCGTGCAGCTGTGCCGTTTCACTGAGAGATGCCCCACTGGTGCTGCTGTCCCAGTTAAATGGTATGTACTGTATTTTCACTTTATCTAGGCTACAAAGTCAGTACAAAATTTTTATAAAACGCAACACTGAGAGGATTATTTCTATAGGTGTTAAGACTTTCAAGGTAACAGTACTATGTTTCTTTAGGACTGACTTCTTTGTGTTTGTTTCTGCAGTGCCCATTACAAGGAGATCATATGGTATGTTCTGAATAGCTCTGGGCTGCAAAATACATCTTTTTTCCCCAAGACATGTCTGCCTGTAGTTCCCTTCTCCATATTTAAAGCAAACGGTCCATTTTCATATCATTGTTATGTGGAGTCAGAGGCAAATATTGATAGACAGTGACAGAATTTAATTTATTTCTTTGTTGAAGATTGATTTTTCTTGGACTTTGACAGCACTGGCTGCCTTCCCAGAAGCATCTCGGAATTTGTCATCACTGAGTGCCAAACTGAGACACAAGGAACAACTTTTAACTATAAAACTCCTCAAAGTGTGGGGACATTTCAGCATGATGAAGTTCCAGCCATAACCCTGGGTGCCACAGAGTAAGGACAGCTGAGAGGAATCGAGGCAGTGAATTAATAGTGTCAGTGGAGGGAGATTGGCTTTGCAGGGGCTTTCCCTTTCTGCCAAGGGGTAATTACTCCTCACTCATAACTTCTGGTACATGCTGAAGATCATTTCCTTCTCCATCACAGTTGTGTCTAGGCAATGAGTGAAAGAAATGAGAGCATAAAATAAGCCAGACTTGCCCATCTGCAATATTTTGCAGGCTCCAACACTCAGAGCCACCGTGGGAATCCAGCTGCTCAAATCATTGATGGGCAGAAGTCTCCCTTCATATTGCCTGGCAGAGGAAAGCTCCTGGCCTCATTTTCTCAGTCTTCCCTGATGACCAACCTTGTGAGCTTTAATAGCTCCCTCCTGATCATCATCTCCACAGAGGGGCAAGTGAAGCCCACTGCTGAGGCATGTGCAAGGTGACATTCCTCAGAGGCACGCAGAGATGCAGTTGCTGATGTGATGCTCACTGTAATTATCAGCATGAGTCACTGGAGCTGTGTACGCTTGTACCACAGCTGAGTTTAGCCGTGGTGCTCATCTAGTAAAGTATAGCTTCAGTATCCACTCTCAGTACCCCACAAGACAAATTAGGAGCAAAGGCAAAGTAAGCTGAATTTTGTACTAGACTGGAAACATTAAATACTCTACTGACTTCATTAGGAAGGACTTAGAGTGAAGATATTTAGGCGCAGTGCCAGGATCCGTGGTGTATAACTTGGGTTGTCCACAGTGGGTGAGGAACAGGGTGCCAGCAGCGATGCTCGGAAGCACACATTGCACCGTTTAGCCTCTGAAGTCAGCACAGCATCTCTCTGAGTAAAATGGTACCAGCTACTCCTTGTTAGTTTGATCTGGCTGGGCAAGCTCTCAGTGTATCCTTCGTGCAGGGGTCACAGCAGGAGGCTATGGAGCAAACCAAAGTACAGAGGAGAGGCTGTAGAGCAGTGTCAGGGGAAACACCCTCTTTCATCAAAAAAAGATCAGCAAGGCCATTAACAAAAAGTCTGGGTACCCAGCAAGATCAAACCAGCCTCGACTACTCAGCCTGCACAGAGACCTTACCCTCCTTGCAGCAATGCTGGCCAAGCCTCTCACTCCCTCTAAAATTAAAGCAGTCTTTAATTTAAAAGAGAAGGACTTCCTATTGTGCTGATCTCAGGTTTCCACCACCTCAGGGAAACATGCAGTGCCCTCCTCACTTCCCAGGTGAGAATCTGAAAGCCCACAAGCCAAGCTCTTCCCTAGAGAAGTACTTTCCCTTCATACTGAGATCTTATCCCAGTGAACCCAGTTTCCTCTGAGAGACAGGAGAGGTCTTAGTGCTGGCAGAGGAACCTGGTTGTCTCCCTTCTTGGTGAGCAGCACCTCCCAGCTGATTTATTTTGGGTTGAAGAGAAGAAACTCTCTTTTTACCAAGGATCTCGGCTCTCTGAAGACTGTTCTTTATATTCTGCTCTCCTCTGAGCTCGGCAGTAGTGGCTGGTGCCATGAAGCACACCAACCTTCCCTGATAAGCCCTGAACCCTGCGTATCTTCCTTTCTTTGAAAATTTTCTATCAGGAGAGCAACCAATCTGTATTTCCTAATGTTGTGGTTTAACCCCAGCTGGCAGCTCAGCCCCCCACAGCCGCTTGCTCACTCCCCTTCCCTCCTCCCCCCATCCTCAGTGGGATGGGGGAGAGAACCAGAAGAGAAAAAGTGAGAAAACTCCTGGGCTGAGATAAAGACAGTTTAACAGGTAAAGCACAAGCTGCAAACACAAGCAAAGCAAAGCAAGGAATTCATTTACTACTTCCCATCGGCAGGCAGGTGTTCAGCCATCTCCAGGAGAGCAGGGCTCTGTCACATGGAACGGTGACTTGGGAAGGCAAGCACCATCACTCCAAATGTCCCTCCCTTCTTTCTTCCTCCCCCAGCTTTATATGCTCAGTACGGCATCATATGGTCCCTTTGATCAGTTGGGGTCAGCTGTCCCTGCTGTGTCCCCTCCCAACCTCGTGTGCACCCCCAGCCTCCTCACTGGTGGGGTGATGTGAGAAGCAGAAGAGGCCTTGGCTCTGCGTAAGCACTGCTCAGCAATAACAGAAACATCCCTGTGCTATCAACACTTTCCAGCACAAACCCAAAACAGAGCCTCATACTAGGGGCTCTGAAGAAGATGAACTCTATCCCAGCCCAAAGCAGCACACCTACAAAGGCTGGTTCTGGCTGCCAGGCTGGCTGGGCTGTTCACTGGCAGGAGAAGCGGCCCTGCAGTGTAGGTGTTCTACTGACTGCGACATCGAATGAAGCTGTGTGTAATGTAGAAAAGAACAAAGGGGTGTGTGGAGGCAGTTTGCTAGTGGTGTCATTTTAAGGCACAGGCTGCCTCGCCTGGCCTGGGGAGCTGGTGGGGCAGCGGTGAGGGATGCAGGGCCCCCACACCGAGCCAGCTGCAGCCCATCCGCAGCAGAGCACCTCTGCGTGCGCCTGCCTGAGCCACACGCCTTGGGCTCCTGCCCTCCTTCCAAGCAAAAATGCAATGAGAGGTAATTATTTCTGGCTGAGCAAATGATTTTGTATTAATTTGCACCCCTCTGGTGTCATGCACGGCTCAGGTCTGGGCTGTTGGTGCCCTGCAGAGATTTGGTTTTACACTGATCAACAGGCCAGCAGCGTGGTAGTGTTGGGACATCAGTCGGTGCAAATGTGGGTCGCTGGGAGACCCACAACCCACCTCACGTAGGTTTAGCATCACAGATTGTACCTGCCTGGGCACTGCCAGCTTTTCTGGACCTGAAGAAGCTGGATCCTCCATATTCCAGTCCTTCAGCTTCACTTCCAGACAAGCTTGTAAGCCCTGAAAATCCCAGATAAATACTGTCCCTTGTAACACTGCATCTGAATATCAGCTGCTCTCACCTTTTACGGGGGCAAGATGAAGAGTTTCTCAGCTTCAGAAAATTCAAAAGGAATAAAAATGAATTAAACATTTCTGCCCATCTCAGGCTAGCGTGTCTGATCTATTCCTGCCACTCCTGATTATTCTTGCAAAATCAGACCTGGGGGCTACTCCTCCAGCCTTCCCTCCCTTTCCCTTTGCCTTCCCCAGCAGCTGGTTCCCATGAGCAAGCAGGGGACTGACTCACTGACACTTTTTCTCTTCTGCTAGCATTAGGCTCTCCTATTAAATCTCGAATTTTATCAGCACTCTATTTTAAAGGAAGCAAATTCCTCCATTAACCTCTGTCCTGCTAATGGCAGCTGCAGACCCCACTAGTCCCTCCAAGGTGGGAAGCTGGATGAAGCAGGGGAGCACCAGTACCTTCCGACCCTGGAGAGGTGAATTCCAGCCAGACCCTCATACCAGCAGCTGAATGTCACAGCCGAGCCGCTGCAGCCACATGAAGTTGTAAAAGTCAGGAAATGTTCTTTATTGCTTTGTCTGGCAGTTTTATTAAAAAAATATAAAGAACTATAAGGAGTGACTCCAGATGTGCTGCTTTTACCAATTTTAACACTGACCTGGAGGTCGTGTATTCCTTATGGCCCAGTCCTGCCCTCCATTCTCCAAGTCCTTCATCCCTGGTGGTATCGGGCTCTGCACTTGGCCTGAGTGTGCAAGGAAGTGTGGTCAAGGGATACAAAAGACATTCCTCATGCTGAAAGGAAGAGCATGTGTTTCTGTTTGAAATAACAATGCGCTGGGTGGGTTTCGGCACACACAGTTGGGAGAGAGGTCTGCACCCCCAGGTCTTAGATCACACACGTGCTTCGGTCCTACCGTGATGCTCTTTGCAGCACACTAATACCATATTGAAGAAGATCTTCTAAGGAGCTCAGTCTGAGTATAGGAGGGATTCTCTTTCCTGTCTAGCTAACTTCTAAAGCATGGGGTAAGATTTCAGCTGTTTAGATAACATTTTCCGTATAAAAAAAAAACCCATGGCTTGCCTATGCACTAGAGTGCATCTTTAGGTAGGTTCAAAACTGTACAACACATCTTGATGCTTGAGAAATAGTTTAAAATACAGTATGTACAAGAAAATTGGAGTAAAGAAATGGTAGTACAATGTAATACCATAGCATCTTTTAAAAAAATTGATCCAGGGCATAATGTCTACTATCTCAAAATTTAGCCCTCAAGAATTACCATTTAGAGGGATAATCATTCACTAGCTATATCAGAGCATAACTAGTTTATAAGCAAAAATTAATTACGGAAAATTCTGTCTTGATAAACTACAGTGAAAACGACCAGAGGGATTCACACGTGTGCCCTTGAGATGTGTCAATTCTTTGGAAATTTAATACAGAATTTAGTGTTCTCGGGCACCTTCCTCAGAAATAGCAGAAATAAATCACAGCTACAGTAAACCCAGCCAGCAAACGCCGTTTCTTTCCTAAATCAAGTCCTGGTGTCCACAAAGTTAAGAAGAGGGGAGCACGTGGAGCTAGCTGGGTGTCTGTTCTCTGAAGGGGACAGACCTATGGCCAGAGACCCCCATGAGCCATCTATTAGCACCTTGGATGGTGCAGTACTCGTAGGAGTGTATTGACAAAATGAATTGCAAATTTTCCATTATAAGATATGTAGAAGGTAGGACAAAGCAGAGGAAAGTAACAGGGAATGTCCAGGAAGGTTTTCTCACAGTGAGATCGGTAGGACTATGGAGGAACACTGGGTGTGCATAGGAGAACTTTTCTATGCACCATTTACACCTGCAGCCGACAAAAGCTCTACTACATGTGCAATGAGAATCTCCCTTGTATGCCCACGGGTGATGGTGTAGCTGTACCATGTGCTTCTTCCATCTCTAATGTCAGACTTTAAAATAGATCTTTAATTCCTTTTTTGCCACAGAAGTGGAGTCTACAGGTAGGGACTAGCTCTGTTACTGAAAATATTTTTTGTTCAGGGACAGTCTTAGAAAAACTGCATTGATGTCCCAGTGCCAATGTACAATACATGTCGATTTATTTGTGAATATATGAATGTATATAGAAGGTCAGGTAAAATCCTTCCTCTGCTGAAATCACCCAAAATCAGTAAATCTGTTTATTTATTATTACCAGAGAACTCAGAAATCCCTAAGCATGTATGTGGATAAGGAGAGTTAATTCTAGAAGAGGATCTAGCCCTTGCATTCCGTAGAACCAGGATTTTACCTTCACTTGTAGTGCTCTATGAGTTTCTCTTGAGTTATGTTTTACCTAAATCTTGAGAAAAGTCCTTTTAATCACACTGTTTTTGTCAGGGACATGGGGGTAGGGCAGCAACATCCTCTAAAATGTGTGTCCTACTATGCAGAAAGCAAAGGTGGTGGTTAACCTCTAGGACTTGTGAGATTGCTGTGAGGACACTACTATGGTATTTCTAAAGATTCATCTAGTTATCAGCACTGGTTGCTTTGTCACTATTTTGTTTCTGTTGAAGATAATCTTCTGGCACAGGCTGTGTGTTCATAAAGAACTCTGTAGTCTGTACAGTGGACCTCATCCTATCTGCACACACCTATAACCCAGAGACTTGTCTTTCAGTGTAAAAACACAGTAAAAACATCCCGAGACTGAAAGTGTCGTTAAGTATCAACTTTTACTTATGCACTTTGGCTGCATTTCTTCCTCCATTCTTGCACCGAGCTGCATTTTCACCCTGCGAGTTCCCGACAGAAGAGCCAGACTGGTGCTCGGGCAGAGGCAGTCCTTCCCGCTGCTGGGATTAGTGCTCAGGCTGAAGTGCCCAGCTCAGCCTCCTAAACCGGGGCTCACAAAAAGGATACGGACTGAATACAGCACGTTCTGCTTTGTTTAAAGATGTAATCATTATATATACACTCCCAGATTCCTTTAGACTAATCAAGTGTCATAAAAAAGCACCTTAGCTTAACTGATAGTCATACCCATCCGACGTCCATCTCACTTAGAGGTAATTGAGTGGGGAGTGTATTCAACCCATACAGAATTTAAAATAAAAACCACTGTACTCTGTTGTTGACTGGAAAATATTGTACTCATCACTCCAGCTGTTTCTGGTTGGTAGCTACCAATAGTTGTTATGAAATATCCATTTATTTAGGCATTGCAGGTCACTTGACAGGGAAGAGGAATGATGTAATCAGATTTCCTTTTATTTTTTCTGGATGAGAAATGTGGTATGGCTAACATTAATATGCAAGTGTTGTGCAAGATCTCTTCCCATGGATCTGTGGATCTCCACTTGGAAATGAATAGCATCAGCATCGCCATAATTTCTTCTGGCAGAATTCCTTTTAATGAGGCTTTTATTGTGTGGTTAGTGACAGGTGAGACTGAAATTTGAGAATTTGCTTTAGCTTGTAGCAATATCCAGAATTTAAATTCAGATCTCCCATATGAAAAAAAAAGAAAAACTCTTGTATATTGTATTGCCTACTCCATTATGTGGTAGTTAATAATTAAAAACATGCTGCAATTGCTTTTATGAATTCATAACATGGAGATGAAGGATTACTGCAAGTTGTAATTTGCCATAATAATCTTCGCTGTATTTCAGTTGTTTGCTAGTGAAACTTAATTTCTTTTTTCAATTTTGATGATACAAAGAAAGAATTAACATCAGATGCTTCCTCAAGTGCCTTTATTTACAAGAAAATGAATTTGCATACACTTTGCTAGACCACTTCTTCAAAGCCCATCTTAGGCCGTACTGTTACACACCAAACTCCATCATCCCTCATAGACAGCACCGTGTGACTGGTTGCCTTGGGGACTGCTGCTGCCGCCGACGTGACATATTGGATCCCGTCAGACCTTGGGGACACAGTCAGATCCATCATGAACTCCAGGGGCTTTTATGCCCTGTAATTTTATCCTTAGGCGGCTTTATATGATTCCTTGCCCCGTGCAGCACCTGAGGGCCCAGCCAAGCTGAGCTCAGTACCAGCAGACACGGAAACACCTCCTGCCCGGCAGCTTTACTGATGGGTAGGGAAGAGTGCAGCCACACAAAGGGACCTGTCGGGGGTTAACGACAGAGCCTGGTTTTCCTGAGAGCGTTTTCCGTGCTGGCTTTCACAAAAAGGAGTACCCATCCTGCTTGGGTGGGAAAAGGAAGAATTGCTGAAGCAGCCAGAATTACATGTCTGGGCACCTTGGGCAGCACAGCCCATCAGCAGTGCCCGCCTTGTACAGCACTCCCGCTCACATGTAGAAGGACGTTTCCCAGGTAAGCAAATCCAAAGCCATTAGGGTTTTGGGGATAAAACCAGTCTCCCTGTTGTTGGTTGAGGACCCATGGTGTGCACCCTGCAGTGCCAAGGCCACAGGTGGACGGTGTGTGGACCTGGCCATGGTTATAGCGGTGACCTCCCGAGGCCTCCTGGTGGCACACGTTGGGTACATCCATACCAGAACATTGACTAGTGCCAGAGAACGTACTCAGGCACTGCACCTACACTGCTTATGATGGATGGCCCAAAGCATGGGTTTAGACATGCAAAGCAGACCTCTCCCAGCCATTTCCAGGTTCAGAACCAGGTAAGGCACAGGCCACTTCCCAAAGAGGTGACCTGCATGTGACTGCCTATGTTCTGGGGATTAAGGAGCTTTTAATCACAAGGAGATGGGCCAGTCCATGCCTGAGAAGGGTGCTGGGCATGTGTTCAGTGTAATAGTACAGCTACAGTCTCTGTGGCAGGAGTGCTCAGTGATGAAAAAGCTGTCTCTTGCGCATGCATCTTGAAAACACAAGGATGTTTGCCCCGTGTCCTTGACATCTGCCTTGTCATGATCTTGACTGTGGCCAACATGATCAACATAAAAATCAAGGCCTGAGGGAACTCCTCAGCCTCTCCTCTGCGCCTGCTGCACATCGTACCATCTGCTACTGTGATGGTCTCTGCGGTGAAGACCAGCTTAGTTGGTGTGATCCTATCATACAGGACATCACACAACAATCTGTGGCGGGGGAGGAGGTACTTTGGATACCAGACCTCTCACTTGTCCTGGACATTAAGGAAAGTCAGATCTCTCCCTTCCAGGATGCTGACAAATATCTGCCAAGTCTGTGGCTATAGTGAGACGCCTTCCAGCAACCACCTTCCCAGAAGGTTAAGACTTCCTATAGAGGATCTCATGTCCTATATTCCAGAAGTCATCCTATGGATTCAGGCAAGTCTGTCCTCATTTGGTGGTAGCTGTGAGGTGCAAGACCAGGGTGGAGGATACAACCATTCAGTTCGGTTTACTATGAAGAAAATAAGTTGTTAAAAATGAGCAAGACCAACGAACAGCATGCCATTAAATCATTACCACTGCTTGCAAGCCAATGAGGCAGGAGGTCATCCCTGTGACCAGACAGCAGTTCCTCTTCTGTGTGTGATGAGCAAGTCCAGGACACAGTGAAGTACTTCTGGAAGGTACTCTTGGGGTACTAGATGCGGCCAGTTCTCATCCTCTGGCTGACAGGAGCTGCAGACATCAGAATACTCTCATTAAACACAGCTCACAAGTCCTCTTCTCAGTCCCTCTTTATCCTAGGGTAACATGGATATCCTTGTGGAGAGAGTGCTGAAGGCAGGTGTCTGTCCCATGAGCCAGACGTGTGCTCTTAGCTGAATCCTCCAAGGCTGCTTCCAAGGATAGCGGGGAGGAGGGAGACAGGGCCTGCCTGGGCCTCTCTCTTCCTCTGCCCCCCTCTCTCTGTCTTTCTCTCTTCAGCAGCTCTAGTGAGTGAAGGGTCTGAAATGGAGGATGTCTGTCATTTGTCAGGCTCTGGCCTGCAGCCTGAACTGCAAAAGGTTGCTGACCACGTGAGGTACCAACATGGTCTCCCCAGCACCACATGCAGTTTGGCACGAAGGCTGGTGTTCCTGGCTGCAGCCAAGGACAGGCTTCTGACCTTCCCATGTCCACACGCAGCTTCCAACACCTTTAATGCAAGCCAGCGCTGCTCAGTTGTAAAAAGCCGTCTGTACTTCACGTCTGCTATTTCTTCACATTGCTGCTGGCAAATCCTCTTGGCAAAGAAGCTGTGGGTGCAAACATGGTCCTTGCAGATGTTGACCACAGACACAGCTGCTTCCCAGCCAGCCAGATGTGGCTTTTTCCAGCGTTAAGCATGTAGATAATGGCATGGTTTATATGAGATGAGGGAGAGGCATGGAACACTGTGAGGCTTGCTTTGGATGGCATGTAGTAGATAAGAAAGGTCAATGTAAGCTATTTTGAGCTGGACCTGTACTCCAAGGATGGGATTTTTGTGCACTCAGGTCTATGTCTGAGTTTCCCTTGCCAGCAGACAACTTATTTCTCTTCAGAGTAAGGCTGGATGTGAACTAGTATATGTACAATTTAGACAATCTGGCAAGCTGATACCCTGCATGAGTTGGAAATGCCCCAAAAAACATTGCAATGATCTGCTTTGATGTCCTGCACAGCATGACCACTTTTGTCAAGTTTGTCCCTCCTCAGCTTGCAGCTTCTTCCAGAGATAAACTATATCTCATGAAAAGTTCCTCATTACTCACTACATTTGGATAGAATTCCCCAACTAGGAATCTCTAGTTACATGCCCTCAGTGAGCTCTACCTTTAGTCTGAATTTAATACTTTCAGTTTCTAGCCTTTTCCCTGTTAGCTTGGAGTTTTCTGCTGCCAGAAGTCTCTCTGCACAGGTTCTTCCCTATAGGTATCCCCTGTATAGGCTCTTCTCTGTGTTGAGATTGGGCTCATTTGATTTCCCATTGGAAGAAATTATCCAGATCTCAAATAACTATTATAGACTTTTTCTGAACCCTTTTACACTTGCCAACATTCTTTTAAGAAATGGAAATGCGAAGTGAGGAGCCAATACTCCAATCAGTACTGGTGCTTTCATTGGAAACAACATTGTTTATACCTGACATTTTGCTTTTTTGGCTGCTGCATCACACTGGGAGATCATGTGCTCTTAGTGACTCATCAAGCCTCCAGAACTATTTTCTAAATCATTCTTTTCCAAGTGCCAATCTATAACTATGACCTACATTTTTGTTTCTTACATGTATGACCTTGCCTTTAGCTCTCTTACAGGGCCTGCTATTCAGGTGAACCTTAGTTTCCATGAACACCACATCACTCATGGGAGCTGACCTTATTAGGATCCCCACCAGCTTTTGGGTCACCTGCAAACTGTTGTGGTTAATGGAGATGTCAGCTGACATTTGGTTGTCCGACGCATCTTGTTGCTCACACTAGAGGTTAACTTACTTGGTTACAGCCTGGCTGACTCTTTGGGAGCTTGGAAAAAGCACCGTTCTTTAGAGGAGCATCCCACACCTGTGCTGTCTGGGAAGAAAGCTGCTGAAGCCTGCTTCTTGTGCTCCCCTTTGAGGTTACAGCTTTCTGTTTGCAGCACCAGTAGCCGTGTCTCTGAAAGCACCAGGGTTCATCCTGAGATTGCCAGGACTCAGAGGCAGCCTGAATCACCATCAGGCTGTGCCTGGAGGTGCTGTCAGAGCCCTTCTGGAAGTGACTGCAGGGCATTCTGTTTGCCCAGAGTTGGCATCACCAGCAGGCAGCTGGACCCAACACGATATCCCAGAGCCTGACCATATGCGGGTATTGTGGCCATATGCCCACCCTAAAGCACAGCATTTACCTTCTGTGTATCTGTCTGGTTTTGCCCTAATCACAGCCCCAGATCCTCAGGGTACATGGAGTTGGTTAGAGAACAAGGGCTTCACACAAAGGATTGAGACTGCTCTCAAAGTGCAGTGAGATGAATCCACAAGTTCCTTTTTGTCACCTTGAGTGTTTGAAGACGCTGTTACTCTGACTGAGATGGTATCCATCTAGTGCACCTTCACTGGTGTGGAGGGTGATGAGCAGGCAATGGTGGCAGCCAGTGGGATTGTCCTTTTACTGCTGAGGAGAATAAAGTGGACACTGAGGCAAAGAGAGGCAGTGAGGCTGAATCCCTAAAAAACACATTAGCCTATTTTCATGAAGACAGTAGATCTTTCCAACCGTACTGCTGCCTGTCTGTCTCTCCCAGTCTCTCCAATGAACAAGGCATGTTCACAAGCATAAAGTGACTTTGCCAGAGGGCCCTGGTCTTACAGAAGCTTATTTCTCATAAGCAACAAAAAGCAGTGGGTGAACAGAGGAGGAAGGTTTGGCTAGCACAGCACAAGCTCAACCTCTGCCTGTAGAGCTTGGCCTGCAGGCTGGCTGCACACCACCAGCATCCCATGGAGCTTGGAAGGAGCCATTGCACCTTCTCTTGCACAGCTGAAGCTGGGACTGAGAGGGAGAGAAGGACCCTGTGCCTGCGGTGGGGAAGACAAGGCATGTGGAAGACCACTGGAAATGGTGTGGGGAGCGAGAGCTCGCAGGAAATTCACTGGGAGCAGGTGGCAACCAAGGCTTTGTAACCTCGCTCCTGGAGCAGCAGGTCTGGGATCAGCAGTATGGCACTCACCTACAGACTAAGGGGAAGAGTTCTTCTGTATCAGTAACTTGTGCATCACTTGCTTGATTTCCAGCAAAATGCCAGTGACTGAATGTTTCAGGACCATTTCTCTGTGTCACATACACGGTAGAAGTAACTCCTGAACATTAGTGTTAATACATGGAAAACAGGGGTAACTGAACACTAATTACCCTTCTGTTCACACTTTGTTGTCTAGGGGAGCACATGCTCTGGGTCAAGATCACGGGCAAACAGCAGCACTGCTGTGCAACCACTGCAGCTCCATCTCAAAGGACCTTGCCTCTGGAGCCCTCTCTTGTATCTCCTTTTGGGCTGTTTGGATATGTGCTAATTAAAGTATTATTTGTGAATAGCACTTACTAGGCAGGAATGTTTCAAAGATTAATTAATTAGGGTTTTTTACAGTTGGAAAAATGAAAAGTGCTACGTAAGTGTTCCTAAGTATTATCAAGTATTATAGAGCAATGGTTCACAACCTTGGGGTTTTTTTTCTGGTATTTCTTCACAGCTTTAACTTCCTATCATGTACCACACAAATTTCAATTAACAGTACTAGTCCAGTATGCAATGTGCTAAATTATAATTCCCCAAAAATGTGTGAAGTGAATTCTAAAGTCAAAGACTGTTTTGTCATTATATAAGTGTATATATACTACATACTGTAATATATATGTTTACAAAAGAGTGTGTATATATATGTATACACATATGTATGTAATAGAAATGGGTATGCATGCATGTATGTATATATGTATGTATGTATAGGGACAATAACAAGAAGGGAAGTTTTAGTAATTCTTCAGAGCTGGCTCTGTGATAGTACATTCCCCCAGGAATAATATGCAGGTCCCTGTAAGTCCATAACTCCTGTATTTCTGACACTACCTTAGTAGCAATGATTCATAGCAAATAGGAGATTACATAGCAAATCATACACGTTTGTGCTGGTTTTGGATGGGTTAGAGTTGAGTTAATTTTCTTGCTAGCAGCTAGTATGAGGCTCTGTTTTGGATTTGTGCTGGAAAGTGTTGATACCGCAGGGATGTTTCTGTTATTGCTGAGCAGTGCCTACACAGAGTCAAGGCCTCTTCTGCTTCTCACACCATGCCACCAGCGAGGAGGCTGGGGGTGCACACGAGGTTGGGAGGGGACACAGCAGGGACAGCTGACCCCAACTGACCAAAGGGACATTCCATACCATATGACATCATGCTCAGCATATAAAGCTGAGAGAAGAAGGAAGGGAGGGACATTTGGAGTGATGGTGTTTGTCTTCCCAAGTCACTGTTCCATGTGACAGAGCCCTGCTTTCCTGGAGATGGCTGAACACCAATGGGAAGTAGTAAATGAATTCCTTGCTTTGCTTTGCTTGTGTATGTGGCTTTTGCTTTACTTATTAAACTGTCTTTATCCCAACCCATGAGTTTTCTCACTTTTTCTCTTCTGATTCTCTCCCCCACCCCTCTGCAGGGCAGTCAGCAAGCAGCTGTGTTGGGCTGAGCTGCTGGCTGGGGTTAAACCACAGCAACATTAGATCAGTCCCCATCAGAGTTTGCTACCAAAGTCCCTCCTGGATTTAGCCCACTATTATTTAAAGAAACTGTGAAGACATTCTGGTATTTCTGAAAGGCTCTCTAACAGCAGAGTGACAAGGCGACCTCAGAAAAACGCAGACAGAAACTGGTAAGGATGTGTTTTTTCTTTCCTCCATCCCCCTGTGACACCAATGCCATCTTTTCACAGTACAGTGAGTTTGTGTGCCACACAGAAACACAGGAAAAGCGACAGCAAAGCACAAAATGCTGAGTACTAATTCACATTTATGTCTCAGGGGGTTTTGTTGATTTAATGGCTAAAAGAAATACTGCAAGGACATTCTCATTGAGCAAGAATCAATGGAAGATTTAAAAAAATAATTGTAAATCAAGGAGTGATTCTACAGCCACAAATTGGAAGGTAATTTTAGTTTTTTCTTCAGAAAGAACGCCAGTCAGCATTTATGTGATTGACAAGACAATGCTGCTGTGAATGATATATGGATCTGTGTAGCCAGGAATGAAAGATGTGGAAAGAAATGCTTTATGATGGGTGTAGAAACTGGCAGTTGAAGGGCTATGGGAGAGGGAGGTCAGTGAGCAGAAAGTAAAGAAAATACAAAATTCAAATTGTGGAATGTAGGCTCCTTTGGTGGCCTTGTGTTCAGGGGAGGGGAAGTTCCCATCATCTGAGGAGGTCTCTGTTTCGTGAAGGAATGTTCTGCCTTTTCTCTCACCTCTGTGGATGCAAGAATAGGGAACTGCAGAAATGTTGCTGGCTAGCTAAAAACCAAGCTGAAACCAACCTTTTCATGTTCTTGTTTATGGCAGCTAAGCTTGGTTTTCAACAGAAGATAGATTGACATGGTAGAGTGACTTGCAGGGCCGAAAACCTGTGGCCCTGGCAGACGCTCTGGTGACCAGGGAACACAACTGACTGTTCCAGTACTTGGATAACCAGCAACTGCTACCCAAATGCATAGAGATTACAAGCACATGAGATCCTGGGGCCATGCAGAGTGAGCAGTTAGGCCAAATTGTAATATCAATAGTTCAAAATACAGTACTGGGCAAAAAATATTACTCCTGTGCTTTATGCTACAACCAAAAGATGCCACAGAATGCCATAAATCTTCTTGAAAGTAGATGAAGACTTGCACGGTGTTGTTTTTGGCAGTGTGACATGCTGTGACTCAAAAGCACCATCTGCTGACACTTCACACAGCAGCAGAGCTTTCCCAGCCATCTTCATCAAATATCGTTTTATCTACTTGCAGCTACTTGGCTATTTCAATGGGCTTAGCAATACCAGGGTGATGTTTCTCCAATGTCATTGCTATCACCTTTTACATATATGCTGACAAAGACTTCATATTATTATAAAACCTGAAACCTACTATCTCAGTCTACGAATGTGAGGATGGAGGCACTACTTTTGGAAGGGACAACATTTTCCAATTTTATGTCAAGAATACATCTGTAGATAGAGTTTATGTCATAGCTGATTGTAGGGGCATTTAGATGTCAGACTTTCCAGACAAAACAAAATAGGCATCTAAGTACAATAAAACATGCCTGCAATTACATGTGCCAGCAAAAATTACACCTGCAGATGTTCTCAAATGCAAAAATCTGAGAACACTTGAAATCATTTCCAAATGTGAAGTCTGAAGAAAGTAGCACATTAATACCTGTTATGAGTACAAAGCACATCCCTCTTTTGCACATTAAGGAATATCCATGCAGTAATCTTGAATCCTTCTGATATTTACACTTCTGGATCTTAAAGGCTTTTCAGTCTTAAACAAGGCCAAATAAAATAATAATTAAATAAAATATTAATGCAGCCCTCCTATACGTTACTTACTTCCCAACACTGCTATTAGTGTTTGTTCTTTTTTATTGTCTTTCTTTTTCTCTCCTTTTCCTCTCTCTCTCATGGAAAATGTTCCTAGGCTGATTCCTCCCATCACCATTCAGGGAAGGATTGCAGAAGTGATGAGTCTTCTGTGAGTGCAGTTTAATCGTTAGTGCCAATGAGTTCCACAGCTTGGGCCTCTTTGTCAAGAGCAGTCTCGGCGCAGTCTCTGCCAACACTCCATTTTCCGTGGAGCTACAGCGAGTCACAGGTGGGTCAGCAACCTAGGATGTAAAGTAATTTAAAATTAGGGTGATAATTCAATACTAGAAAGTGAGCTAGTAGAGTAAGAAACCTCTTTGGACCTTGGAGAGCTGCCCAGGGCACACAGCACTGTGCTGAGCATGGTGAGCACCTTCTCCCAGCAAAGCAAGGCTGGATGTGGCTCCTTTTGAAACCATAACCCGCTGATGCCACTCTGCCAGCATTGGAGTGTTGACAGGGCTGACATGAGACACTATTTTTGCAGATGAATTACCTATTCCTTAAAGCATGACAAAACTCTGCCAGCCCTAAGACTGAGCGTCCATATTCAGAACAATTAGCAAAGCAACTCTCTCCCGACCATAATATTCACCAGGCTGCAGATGGGTCCTGAGGAAATTCTTTTAATATCAGGAACATATGGTGTAGTAAGTGCCAGTAAGTGATCAGCTAAGGCTCTCCGCTCTTTCAGTTTGGTTGTTGACTCTTCAGGGAAGGTGGCTGAGACGAGACATTTCAGAAGCTCATCTTGGGGGTCTTTAAGGCTTTTAGAGGATTCTCACAGCCTGGGTTCTTAGTCAAATGCCTGCTGAGGACTGGGCACAGGAGAAGGCAGCTCTTCATAAGCCTTTGCCTGCCTGTGTGACTCTGAGGTGACCCTGGCAGAAGAGATGTGCCCCTGCTTATCCTGATGCTGTGGGTGAGAGGCTCCTTCCATAAGGCCACCCCCTAGACCTCAGCAGGGATAGCTGCCAGGCACAGAGCGAATCCTCCACATGCCATCACTGCTCTCCATAATGCTCTGGCAGCAAACCACGTAACAAAAGGACATACTCCCCATCCCCATTGTGGCTGAGCTGTCTCCTTCCTCAACCAACCGTAAAGAGGAGCGGCCGGGAAAGACAAAACACTGTATGTCTTTATTATACCTCTTGTAACAGCTTGAAAGTTTTCCCAGGATTGCATGGTAACTACAACTACTAGCACGCATATATTGCATTCCTGAGAGTGTTCCTAAGCGTGTCTCAGCCATGTTACCAAGGCAGATTAGAAGGTATTACTCATCTGTAGCAGTATTGTTCCTCTCCAAAGCTCTTTGATCCATCACCATGCATGCCCTTTGTAATGATAATTTAGTAAGAGTCTGATACTTAATAATTCAATTTTGGAACTTGCCCTTATCTGCCTTACGTGTGCTGATATGAATTGGCACTGTTTCAAAATAAAAACATGCCCTTGGTATTTCAGATACTGCAGATACATGTAAGCACTATTGCCTGATTATAGCTTTCTTTTCTGTATTTAATTAATGTGATACTACTGGGTTGGCAGTTCAGAGACTGATGTTCTCTAATGAGGTCCAGAGGAGTTGCTAGAGAAGAAGCACTAGTTTCCATAATTGCCATCTGCCAGTGTCCTTTGGCCCTGACCTTTTGCATCCAACCCACAGAGCAAGAGGGTGTGATGACCAGAATGGGACTATTTTTCTGCAACCTGGCTACTAACATGGTGAAGATTTTAAACCCAAGAAACCAAACTGAAGCAAAACTGCCTTCAGAATTAGTATTTTCTGACCAGCCTGTTAGTTGGACTTAAGCTGCTGAAAATCAAAAGGTGGGAGGGACCATATATTTCTGCCAGACCATCAGGTTATCAAATAAGCTCCCCTCAAAAACATTTTCTGATAAGGAAACAGGAGGCTGAGCTTCTTGCTTAAGCAAGTGTGTGTAGTGTTTGCTTGATAAATGAGATTTAAAACTTTGGCACATATATACATAAGGACTGATAGTGAAAACAGCTTTACAATAGCAGATTGTTGAAACGGCAGACAATCTTGATTTGGACTTTAGCTAAATTTGGATGAGATTTGATGAGAATGAATATAATTACAGCTGGAAGAATCCTACACAAGCAGGTTTTTTCATTTTGTGGGACTAGGTAGTAATGATTTAATCCATCTCATTGAAATACACCAATTTCCTAAGCATGCCCAACTCTGTTAGCCTTTGTACAAATCAGATTCTGGCTCGATACCCCAAATCTGAGGCTAGTTTTGGAATTTTCAGCTAACACTTTAGAGAAACTAAGGTTATTAAGCCAATGCTCTATCTAGGCATAATACAAATGCCGCATGTACCCTGCAGAAGCGTTTTCCACAGAGGAATGCTTGGGTGGCTCCCCGAGTGATGTCCATACTTGTACCATTTTCTCAAGTGTCTCTCTGGACAATCAGCACAGCACATGGTCTGAGTCTTGCTGGGTGCCACTGGTTGCTCTTGTAGAAGGCACAATAATAATTTTCTGTCATTTTTCATTTCAGAGTGAGATGAGTTAATCTACTACTAACTCTCCGAATGGAGACTGGTGAGGAATGGCATTCCTCAGAGGTCAGTACTGGGACCAGTGTTGTTTAAAATCTTTGTCGGTGACATGGACAGTGGGATTGAGTGCACCCTCAGCAAGTTTGCTGATGACACCAAGCTGTGTGGTGCAGTTGACATACTGGAGGAAAGGGATGCCATCCAGAGGGACCTTGAGGGGCTTGAGAGGTGGGCCCATGCCAACCTCATGAAGATCAACAAGGTCAAGTGCAAGGTCCTGCACATGGTTCGAGGCAATCCCAAGCACAGATACAGGCTAGGTGGAGAATGGATTGAGAGCAGCCCTGAGGAGAAGGACTTGGGGAAGTTGATTGACGAGAAGCTGAACATGACCCGTCAATGTGCGCTTGCAGCCCATAAAGCCAGCCGTGTTGTGGGCCACATCAAAAGAAGCATGACCAGCAGGTCAAAGGAGGTGATTCTCCCCCTCTACTTGCTCTCATAAGACCACCCCCTGCAGTGCTGCATCCAGCTCTGGGGAACCAATGTAAGAAGGACATGGACCTGTTGGAGTGGGTCCAGAGAAGGCCACGGAGATGATCAGAGGGCTGGAGCACCTCTGGTACGAGGACAGGCTGAGAGAGTTGGGGTTGTTCAGCGTGGAGAAGGCTCCGGGAAGACCTTATAGCAGCCTTACAGTGCTGAAAGGGGGCTACAGGAGAAATGGGGGGACTCTTGATCAGAGGTTATAGTAACAGGCTGAGGGGTAATGACTTTAGGCTGAAAGATGGCAGATTTAGATGACAGGAATAAATTTTTTCCTGTGAGGATGGTGATGCAGTGGCCCAGGTTGCCCAAAGGAGCTGTGGAAGCCCCATCCCTGGAGGGGTTCAAGGCCAAATGATTCTGTGATTATGAAACACTGGGAACTGACATCCTGCCTGACCGCAGCCCCCCATTCCCTGCCCGCTGCGGGGCTAGGGGGAGAAGGCAGAGAAAGAGCCAGAGGCTGCACATGGTGCTGAGTCGCCTTAAGGGTGACCCTAAACCAGACCCCCTGAGGCACCCATCCAGCCGCCCAGGGATGGGTGCTGGGGCGAGTGGACAGAAGGGATCTGCTCATGATGCATCTCCAAAGACTCCCTGAAGAAGCCCTGACAGTGGCAGGACTCTGCCCAACACGGTGTTCGTTCACTTCATTTTATGCTTAACCACAAAAGTGTGTTTAATTTCATCTGGAGGGGTGACATAAACATTCCCCAACGTTCCCCGTGAAGCTGCAACCTCTTGAGGAGCTGCCCCCATCCCCTGCTGCTGTGTGGCCGATGTGCATTGTCATGGCGCAAGTTCCATCTGCACTGCTGGTGCGCGGTGACAAAGGCGACACAGACCCTTGGCCCCTGATCTGAACGCAGCCCTTCTCCTGTGCTCCTGACCAGCCCTTCTCCTGTGCTCCCGACCAGTCCTTCTCTCCTGCTCCCGGTGCCTTGGACCCACGCCCCAGCCCTTCTCACCTGCTCCCTGCACCTTCTACCCTGTGTCCGTGCTGCCATCTCGGCAGCAGCATGGACACCTCAAGGAAGAGCAAGGTTGCTCTGCCAAAGGTACAGCCCCGCTGCATGGAGGGGGGACAGCTCCCACAGCCCAGGCAGGCTGGAGCAGACTGCGTGGGGATGGTGTGCGAAGGGGAACCCCCTCTGGGGAGTTCGGGGATCGGGAGCTCAGCTCACCCTCTCCACCCACCCACCCCTGCAAGGCCAGGGGCTGCTCGAACCCTTCTGGGCTGCTGCTCCCCTGCTGAAATGGAGCATCCCTGCCTGGGGGGACACATCCCTGGGGAGCCCTGGGAGCCCCAGGCTCGTGCCGGAGGGATGCTCACCAGGAGGGAGCAGCTGGGTCCTACCCAGTGCCTGAGCCAGTGTCTCCTCTGCCCTCTTCTAGGCAGGAGCAAGGGGAGCTCAGTCCTGCCTGCAGAGCAACACGGAGCTCAAAAGCCACCTGCGCAGGGTAAGGAGCTTCTGGGTGCCCAGGCAGGCATGGGGACAGGGTCTGGGGCCAGGACCCCGCAGGGCAGGGAGCAGGGCCACTCACCCCTGCCCTCTCTGCTCCGCCAGATCCACAAGACCTTGCCGCTCCCCAAGCTCCTGAAGCAGGCGACACGCAGGATCGTCCGGCTGCAGGCGCTGGCCCGTCAGTGGTGGTGGGTGTTGGTGGCCAAGGAGTTGCCCAGCCTCCAGCCAGCTGCTGCTGGGGACGTGCCCAGGGGCCCCATGGCCCCACGGCTCTCCCCGGGTGGCAAGGGGGGACAAGGATGCCGAGACCCCCTTCCCACAGCTCCACTCAGCTGGGAAGGGCAGGACCCATGCAATTCTCTGCTTGCCTTTGGGCTCAGGTATTTCTGCAACATGCTGGAGGCGGTGAAGCTGGATGAGACCAAGGTGGAAACAAGGATGGAGGAGATGGAGGTGGATGTGGAGGTGGAGGAAGAGATGGAGGTAGATGTGGTGGCGGAGGAGGTGGCAATGGAGACTGACCCTCCAGCAGTAGGACAGGCATGTGTTCCCCATCCACTCCCCACCCATCAGGATGAACCCCAGCTCCAATCAGGAACCCCTGGCTCTGCTGGATGAGGCACTGCTCATGAGTCAAACGGCTGTGCCGCTTGCTTTTTTCCAGGGCTGAGAGAGATGCGGGGCTTGGTGGAGCGATGGGGACCTTTCAAGAAGATTTTTCATTGTAGTTTAGAGTTTTACTGTTTAAAGTTGTAGTTTAGAGTTGTTCCACTGTTAGTTGTTGTAGTTTAGAGTTGTTTTACTGTTTAGTGTTCTACTTTAGAGTTGTTTTTCTGTTTTATGTTGTAGTTTCTAGTTATTTTACTGTTCAGTGTTAATGTATAGAGTTATTTTTCTGTAAATAAAGTTCTTTATTGCTGTTTGTTCAGAGCTCTGGCCTCTGTTTCCCAGTTGCATTTGCTTTGGGCGCACGTGGCATTTCCAGAGTCGTGGTTTCCAGGTGCTCTGGGTTCGCGGGCCTGGAGGTGGCTGGGGGTGCTGGCACGGGTGCCCCGGGGGCAGCAGGTCCCTGTGCACAGAGGGGGGTCCCAGTTCTGGGGGTGGCTCCAGCTGGCACGTTCCCAGCCCCGCAGCACTGCAGGCTGCTGGGAGCGATGGTGGGACTGGGGGAGAGCCCCGAGAGCAAGAAGGGCAGAGCGGGGGTGCCCGGAGAGAGCCGGAGCCCACAGCAAAGTCATCCTTGCCCTGCGCGGGGTCCTGCCGCTGGGGACCCACAGAGTGGGCAGCACAGGCTGCGGCGGAGAGGGTGCGGGGGGTGTGGGAAGAGGGGGGTGCCGTGGGGCCCCATGTCTGGGGTGCAGGACCCCGGGAGCCGTGGGTGCTGGCAGAGGGTCCCAAGGGGATGCGATGGCAGGAGGTGCCAGGGGGCAGAAGCCCGGGAGCCGGGGGGCGCGGTTGGCACTGGAGCTGTGGCAGCCCAGGGCTGCCCAGGTCCCCCTGCGAGGGAGGTGGGCTCTGTCCCCAAAGGTCTCCTGGGCAGCTGGCAGGGCACCTGGCTGGACTGTTGTTATCGGGAATGCCTGTGCCAACGTTTCCCAAGGCTTCTCGGACTGCATCCAAGTTGCTGCAAAGCACCCCAGGGGCTGGGAGGCGAAGGCACGGCCCTCAGCGCTGGAGTGGGGGCTCTGGGACCCGCTCTGTGGTGCCAGCACAGCTGGCTGGCACCTGCCAGGGCTGTGACAGGGTCGGGGGCGGCCAGGATGGGGCAGCCACTCCTGCTGGAGGCAGGTTGGGCTCTGAGCCATCAGGAACGAGGAGCTGGGGCTGCTGCTCAGCCCTCCCACCTCCCCTTGCTGAAGCATCTAACTTTTTTCCACTTCTGGCAGGAAACACACTGCAACAAAACTCTTTTCTCAAGGAAAAAACTACCTAGCCTCCTTTAAAAAAAGAAAAAAGAAAAAGAAAAATGATTTTGTCTGTCTATTGCCCTGCCAGAAAATATACCGATGGCAGGTTGACTCTGACCTACGCTTTCTTCCCTCTTCTGCACGGGACAGCCTAGCTCAGGATGCCCAGCCTCTCTGGGATGTGGCTGAAGGCTGAGTAGAAATGGGAACTGCTCCGTTTTGGGCTGTCATTCTCTGGGTGGAGAATGGATTGAGAGCAGGTCTGAGGAGAAGGACTTGGGGGTATCGGTAGATGAAAAACTGAACATGGGGCAGCAGTGTGCGGTCACAGCCCAGAAGGCCAACTGGATCCTGGGCTGCATCAAGAAGAGTGTGGCCAGCAGGTCAAGGGAGGTGATTGTACCTCTCTACTCTGCTCTCGTGAGACCCCACCTGCAGTACTGCGTCCAGGTCTGGGCCCCTCAACGCAAGGTGGATGTTGAGCTCTTGGAGCGGG